>CAVNYN010203759.1:0-28469 GCA_963692815.1 Nyctanthes arbor-tristis | reverse complement strand
CCTTAAATTGCAGAATCAAGGGCAAAGGAATTACTTCACCCAGACATGTTGCTAGGGTAACAAAGGAAAACAGCCCATGAAAATTGCCACAACCAGTAATAAATCATAATGCCACTTTGGGGCAACACAATGGTACTAGAGGCCTGTTGACAAATTATGCCTGTGTCTCATGTAGAAGTGCTTCTCAAGAAAATAATATCTGAAAGATGACTGCCTCTCCAAGTTGTTGATATATAGTTTTAAGTACTTTTCTTTCCCTCTTTCTTAGAGTTGAACCTGTGATGAGGCAATTCGAAATATAGAATAACACATATAGTTGTCTTTATTTTTTAATTAGATATATAGTATTTTTCTGCTTTAGTTTTCTTCAAGTTACAATCCCTGTCCAGTAACTGCTGTTTATTTTTGCACTATGGTAAAAAATCAGATCACTCTCAAATCTCTCCCTCTTTCCTCTTTTTTTTCACATTGGTGAGGTGATCGTTAAATAATAATAAGTGATAAGTAGCCAGCAAAACTTCAAAACCCAGAAGAGGGATTTGCAAAATAAAGCACTTAAGAATTACAGCTATAATTAAATCAATGTCAGGAGATGCAAAGTTTTAATGAACATGTACTTCAACATTATCTTCCATTCTTCCAGTGATTTTGAGCTGTAGATAAAAATGAGAAAACCAATAGCCTATATGTAAAGATTTGGCAAACTACAAGTTCCAACTAAACAGGCTCCGGATCTGAATCCTTGACATAAAACTAGAGCTATGCTGCACAAAAGATAATGCTAGAAGAAACATTTTAATTTTACCACTTGTCATGCAATCAATCATTGAAAATAAGAATATTCATTCACAGAAGCTATCCATGTGAATTATAATTCAATTAACTTTCTTTTCACCACCATCTAGAATTAATTGTCAACTACATTCAAGTTTCCAGAAGGCAAATTTTCTAACTTCTCTACAATGATCAGTAGAGCAGTAACATGAGTATAAACTAAATACACATTGCTTGAAATGTAATCCGGGGACAAACTACTCTCTGAATTTCCAACAACCCTTACTCACAAATCAGTATTGGTAGAAACGGAAGTATACTATAAAACAATGTCCTTCACCACTCGGATCAGATCCTTGAGATCGTTACCACTCAACTCAAGGCAGTCTCCTAGCAAGTCACCCTCCACAACTTTTTTTTGCAAAGTTTCCATTAAAATTAAAGACATAAATGATTGAGAAAAAATGTAGTAAGCAGTTAACACACAAAAACACTTACCAGATCATCGTTCGTGTACGTCGAACCGAACCCTAGGTCGATTGATTGAGAAAGCGTTTGGAGAGAACAGAAGAGAAGAGCAGAATCAATTTTTTCAAGAGAACAGAAGGAACAGCCGTCAAACGATTCTGGAGAGAACAGAAGGGAAGCAGTTCAATGGGCCGCGTTTTGAGGTTTGCCTTTTGCACGTTTTAAATTGGGCCTCACTTTGGGTTCAAAACAAGGAAAACATGATTTCTTCATTTTGGGCTTTGTGTGTTAATAGTTTCTCATTTTTCAAAATTCGTTTTTTAAAATATGTAAAGAGAATGCGTTTTGAGTGTTTTGGAAAATAGAAAATGCCCTCAAAACATCAAACAGAACGCAGCCTAAATCTTTCCTCTTAATGATTTTACGTTCATTTTTCGAAGAATGGTAGATTGGTAGTTGGTTTTCCCTTGCCGCTGATGGCAATTATGATTGTAGTACATTTAGTTTAGGGCTTCCCCAGGCCACGCTAAAATATCATGGGTTGGGCCCAAAATGGAGTCTGGCAACTGGACGCAGAGATTTGGCCTCCAAAATTTACAGATTCAGGCCTTTATGCAGTTCTGTGCTATTACTGAACTGCCATTGAATCCAATTTTTATTTTTATTTTTATTTTTTTTGCTTTTTATAATCTTATTCTATTCTAAGTTTATCCATTTATATTTTATTTCTTTTTAATGTCATCTAGCATGTTATCCAATATTCCTTTTCTCCCTTAATTTTAATTGTACATCGCTATATAAATTTAATATTTATGTTTTCAATTTTTTTTGTTTAAATTACGAAATTTAAAAAAAAACTCAACAAACAACGTCTTGCGCATATAATTAAAGTGAACGATTACAAATTGAAACATGAAACAAAATAGATATCATAAACTAAGTCACCCACACACATACAAACTGACAGAATTTATATGTATAATAATTAACAAACGAGACTATAATTAATTAGTTTTCAATACACATTAGCTATCGAATATTATAAAATATAGAAAATATGAAATGGAAAACATGTGGGATCCTTTTTAGAGTTTGTGGGCTGAAGAAGTTTTGTGAAATAAACTTTGAAAAACTGTATTTTAGAATTGCAAAACTGTAAAATAGAGTTTTCTAATTGGAGATGGCCTTAAAAATCCTCAGCTCTCAAATTATCATGTATGAACAATTATTCTACAAATTACTAATGGAATTGTGTATGCTTTTTTTCCTCTTATCTAATTTTTCTATTAATGCCTAGAAATCACTTTCCCGTGTTGGGATTAATTACTTGCCAAGAACAGTTTTTACTTATGAACAATTTTATTTTGTGTAGCTATCTCTAGAGTTACTAGTAAAAATGATCTGAAGATTTTGATCACTCATAAGCATGGTCGTTTGGGAAAGTCCACTCCTAATTTTGTTTACAAAGGAAGTATTTTCATAATTTGAATTTTTTTTTTTTTTGGTTTGAGTTATTATTCTTTAAATTATTTTTATGCGTGTTGTAAGTGTGATAATGATTAAATGTTGATTTTCTTGATATCATATTTTTAAACATGCGTTCTGATTGCCATGCAATGCTGATTAATGGACAACGAATTATAGTAATAGTTGCTCCTGATTTGATCAGAAAAAAGTTTTGTATAATTGAAAAAATAAGAAAAAAAGAATGCATTAGTTAATTCAGCTATTATATAATGGTTGAATTAACACTAAAAGAAAAGAAATAAGTTCATCAGCAAAGTACTTACATATTACTTGTTACTTTTAATTTCGTAAAAGATTATTATATTTTAGACTTTTATGATCTAAGGTGTGAACTTCCCGTACCACTAGTACTGGTCCGGGCTTTAATTTTAAAAAATTGGGTTCAAGCTTGAAATGCAAAGCCTAAATGGCTACGGTCCGCTCCTAGGCTTTGACATAATAAAGCCCGAAAAACCCGGGAAGTATGACTCAATATTTTGTTGTTTGCCGTATTTTCAAATCTCTTTTTTCACACATGGCAGAAAAAGATGAAAGAGTTTAAGTATGACACATTCATGAAACATAATCCAAAGAGAATGATGTATTTATTTTTATAGATCAAGTTATATATCTTTGTATTTTATAAAAATAGGAGAAAAAGGTAGTTACTTAGATAGTTGTAGCGCAGTTGCTGTGCAATGATTTGATTAGTTTTGTATTCACTCTTACACGACATAGATTTGAAGTTAAATAAAATGAAATGGTTGAGTCAATCTATGCTTTATATATATATATATACACACACACACACACACACAAAATATTAAATCACAGTTGTCTGGCATAATATTGAAGTAATTTTTTGGCACAATTTATTGATTTTTCCCGCCTAAATCTCTATCTGATACTTTACCGTTTGTTACTATTCATAAAAAATTGTTATAAATGTAATGGCAAAGGATCGAACTCATAATTTACATTTACATTTACAAGTTAAGAAAATAGTCCTTAAGACATTATGCCAACTCATATTTTTGTTAATAATTTTCATTTATATATTATTGTTCTTCTATATTTTCACTTTAAAAAAATATTATTATTAATAACATATACTTGAATTGGCAACCGAGTTAGCAATGACCCACCTGTTGAGCCAGAAACTCATTAGCTCAATACAGTTATCAGGCAAATGACCAAGTCAATATTGAAAACTATAGTTAGGTTCATGTTTAGAGTTCATATTTATGCTACAACGATTCTATCGCGTACAAGAAATTCCAACCAAAGATAATTTTCTAAATCAAAAACCATTCAAAGCCCCGCCCCGTTGTCAGTTTTAATCAAAATATTGTTATAAATCTAATAGTGAATGATTAAACTCATGATCTACTTCTCAAGAATTAGCTTTTAAACTATCGTATGAACTCTTTTTTTTTTATTAACAATCTTTATACTTTTAATGGGAAATTAGCCTACGGCACAATTGTATCACAATTTTCCTTCCAAAAATGTTGTTTTAGAGGATAATTTGATATTTTATATCTTTTGGTCATCCATGCAGTTTATCAGATTATTTTCCTATTTTTAGATTTTTTCCCCTTTCCTTGTGCAATTGTCTTTCCTATTTACCAAATTTTCTCTATATTTCTTAACCGGTGGCTTCAAGAATGTGTTTTGTTCCCTTTAGTAGACAAAGATTAAAGACCTTTAATACAACAAAAAAGTCGTGCGGTAGAAGAAAATTTTTGGTGTAAAAATAATTAAGATATGTTTGTGTTACTGTCTTTAGTTTTCTTTTTTCAATCAGGAACTTTAATATTGAAATACAAAATAAAAAATCAAATAGAAAATTAAAATAAAAAGAGAATATTCTCTAAGTAAATTTATTCATGAATAAGACCTTAAAATGTACTATTTTATAAAGTAGGTTACTCATGTATCTTATCTCATGATGATGTCTTCCTAGACATTTTGATGGATTTATCTATATTCAAAGTTTTTTGGATTTTTAATATATATATATATTGATTTAGGAAGTATTTTCTAATTTGGATTGGGCTATTTTCTTTTTAACTGCTATTATGTTAATTTTTAATTTTTTTATATGCTTTTAAATTGAGCCATTATCATGTTACATTTTTGTATATAATAAATATAGTTTGACTAACGTTTCATAGTTTATAAAATTCTCATTATAGTATAGTTACAGAGAACAATAAAGTGCTGGATTTCATCAAAGAATGACAATTGCTCGAGTGGGGATTAGGTATGGTATACCGATCTCCCAATCCATCAAAATTTTCTTTGTCCTATCCCCAAGCCCACCCCCACTTAAATGGGAGGCGAGCTGGGGACATGTCGATGCTGGTAATTACTAATATATTGACCTATTTATATATCTATATATTTTTTATTTTTATTATTACTAAATGAATAATATTATAAACAGGGACATATCCCAAGATGAAATTAAAAATTGAAATTACTAAATATTTTTAACAAGTTTCATTATCTATTTACTTTTCAAATCATTAGATTTTTTTGGTATTTTAATAAGAAATTGTTAAACGAGTTGGATGCGGGTAAAAACTATGATAAACTTTCCCAACCAAATTTTCAAGTTGGACCTATTTTCTTTATTCCATCACCTGCCTAATTACCCGTTTAGTAAAGTATTTTCCATCTTAATAGGGTCAGGTACTCCTGGGTGTCGAGTTTGACCTTTTTTTTTTTTAACCATTCCTACTGAGTTCATTTAATAGCATTCCATATCGTGTAAGATATAATAGCTATTAGTTAATAAGAAGATAATTGAAATATTACAGTTCAATGTGCTTAAGCATACATTACAAAATCTTTCATAGTAATGCTAAGATATAATTTGATTTAGTACCTTCCCTTGTGACGCATGAGTGAGAATCTATTTTTCATTTATATATCACTATTTGAGCGTATTTTCACTCAAAAAAAATATTATCATTAACCACATATAATTGAATTAACAACCGAGTTGGCAATGACCCATTAGTTGAACCAGAAGCACGTTAATCCAATATAGTCACGAAATCAACATTAAAAACTATGGTCGAGTTAATGTTTATGCTACAACAAATCTATCGCATACCAAGGGATTGTATTTAAAGATCAATAATTTCCTAAATCAAACCTTTTTGATTTGTTTCTTTAAATCAAAGAGTATCCCTAAGTACTAGCATCTAAAATTTTCTATTATACGAAATGGGTTTGTCGTTAATTACAAATGTTAATGCAAATTATTGATAAAAAATGAATCAAACAATTCTACTACTACAAATAGCCTACTTAAAGACGTTTTCAAAATTTATATTAGTTAAAATAAGTCACATATTTTATTGTTCAAATAAAGTGTTGATTTGATGTATTGTATGTATGCATCCTAATGTTATTTTCACTCTATAATTATTGTGTAATTTCGGTTCTAATTTATTGGTGGTTCATTATGTGCATTACACGAGTGCTACTGATCTGAACTAATGGAGAAGGAATTGATATTAATATTCTGGACTTAGTTATTACTTTGAAGTTTTGCAAATTAGGATGATTTATGTAAAGTCGATAAAAAACAACAATCTATGGAGAATTAAGAATGGTTGAGTATCTTTTCTTCAAAAAAAAAAAAAAAAAAAAGATAAGGTGAGTATCTTCTATAAGTTTCTCGACTATAAGTTAAAATTTACTTTTTTATATTTTGTATTAAGTTTGTGAGAGAGTATTTATAGTTTCATCATTGCAAGTGTTCATATATGTTTACTAAAATAGGTACATGACTCATTGGTATTTTTTTTTTTTTTTTGGAAAGGAAATTTCTATTCATAACATCAATTAGTCCCCCCAGAAACATACTCAGAGATAAAAGAGGGGACACTATGAACCCAGTACATAGCATGAGACAAAGAAATTGAATAAGCAGCAAACAATGGGCTATCATATTCCAATTTCTTAGTATATGATAGCAAGAGCCACATTTGCCCGCCTCAAGTAGTCCTCAAATGTCTCTAATCGACAGAGTAATAGGTGCATCATGAGCTTCCTTCAAGAGGTGTTGCACAACCACTCGCGCGTCCATCTTGATCCATTTCAAGCTAAAATTGTGACGCACGGCAAAAAAGCGGCCTTCCCTCAATGCCAAGGCCTCTGCCACTGATGGATCTGATCCGCCCACTCGACGCACGGGAAAACTTCCATAATGACCCCACGTTCGTCCGTTCACAACGCCTCCCAGCCCCACTAACCCCTTAGCCTCCCAGACCGTCACATCAATGCATAAAATCAATCCCTCAGGTACCCCTTCGGCATTGGTCCAGCAATCATGCACCCCATCTGCCAACTCTCGCTTCACGTTCAAAACCCCACGGCCCACTGCTTTCTGAGATTCATAAATAAGAATCCTAATGGCGTCGCAAGCATAGTCCACGGGACATGGCTTATCCACGTTGTTCAATGAATTCGGTTGTTCTATATATTCCAAAATCCCCTACAAACTAGCTCGAATTCCCCTCCTGCACAAGTCGACTGGAGAGATATCAAGAAGTCATGGAAGCTAAGTTGAACCCAGCTAATCAAGCCCACTTGGACCCTCTCTGAACACCCTAGCTTCTTCCAGAATCGCTTCACCCAAGCACATCCCAGGAACAAATATTCCTCTGACTCCACCATCTTACACCGTGGGCACTGCATGGTGACATAAATTTTCCACCTCCTTAAGTTAGACATAGTCGGAAGGGCACCTCAGGTAGCCTCTAAACAAAATGACACAACCAAGGTGGAAGTTTCAACCTCCACATCCTCGCCCACCATCTTGACTACCTGGAGCTCTCTACGGTACTATCCCCTCCCAAATCATAGGCGAGATGATATCCATTCCTGACGGTATAGGTACCCATCTTCGTGTAATGCCAAATCCTTTGGTCTCGTTCACCTCTTCCCACCAGAATTCCAAGGATATTTACATGATCCACTGGCCAGAAGACGGACTTGATAAGTTCAACATCCCAATCTCCGTCCTCCCAAAGCAACCTGTTAACCCGTGTCATCCCTTCAACAGGCGTAGTGAGAGGCCTAAAGCTTCATTCCCCCGGCATCCAATGGTCGTTCCAAATATCAATACTTTGCCCATCACCAACCCTCCAGTGTACTCTCTGCATCATCAACTCCTTCCCCACAAGAAGCTCTTCCAAAGATGACAGAGATCCTGGTTTGTCCGTGGCTTGGAGGATATTCAGGGTCGAGAAATATTTGCCTTTAAGTAATTTCGTAGCTATAGAATGTGGGTCTTGAATAATTCTCCATATTTGCTTTGCCAGCATGCTCTGATTAAAGTCCTAGAGATCACGAAAACTGAGCCCCCGAGCTGTCTTTGATTTACACAAAGTATCCCACTGAACCCAAGCCATCTTCTTTTTATCCTTGTTCTCTCCCCTCCAAAATTTCAAATACAGACTGCGCATTTCATTGCATAAGTTCTGAGGAATCCGGAACAGACTCATCACGTATGTGGGCATAGCTTTTAACACTGCTTTAACCATAACCTCCCGTCCCGCACAAGAAAACATGCTTCGGTTCCAGCCCTGAACATGCTTCCAAACCTTCTCCTTCAAAGTGCCAAAAGTCCGACGTTTGTTCTTTCCCACCATCGCCGGTAACCCAAGATATTTGTCATGCTGTCGTGCTATAAACAACCCAAACAACTCTGCAATCTCCACACACAGATATGAAGGCACGTTTGGAGAGAACATGATTGAATCTTTTGCATATCACACGCAATCTCCCATTGGTATTTTGCTATTGTTTTCTTAATATATTTCTGTTACTGTTATTCTACTATTGATTTAAAACAATGAATGCTTTCTTATTTTGCCATGGGTTCAAGGGATGTTTGTACATATTTGTTTGATATTTAGATTGCTAAAAAAATTACATATACTATAACCTTTCTGTCTTGTGGCATTTCTTAATGGCCTTGTATATCAATTATCTAACTGTAAATTATAGGACACGGATGCATTTTGTAATGCCAATTTGAAATTCACCTAATATATAATTCATTGATCTTAATATTGGTTGCACATATTGAGGAGTCGAACACTTATTTTCACTCATTATTCGAATGAAGTCGTATGAATACAATCTACAATCTTAATTTTATTTATATTAATGTACGTAATATCAGCTTCAATACATGAGTTGACATGTTTTCTTGGAAATAATTAAAATACAAAATAAAGAATACACTACGTGCTACGAGCCAGTATATGATGTACATAACTCCATATAGGTCATGTATTTTAGCTTATTATTATTTTTTTAGGGTAACATCAACCGTAATAAACACAATTACACGATTTTAAGTATGAAATTTCTCAAGAACTCTACCCTCACACAGGTGGAAATGCAGTAATTAGATTGAGAAAAGAGATAAGTTGGGCAGTAAGGGAGCGTTTGATTACAAGCATATATAGCATTTACTTGGAAAAAAAATATTTTCTTGTCAAATGAATCATCAGTAATTGAATTCCTAAGAAATAAATTACCAAGCGTTCGATTCCAAGTGGAATTCTCGAGAAAAGTATAATTTCTTAGAAAATAAAAAACCTATACCCCTATAGAAAAATATTTCCTTGTTTTCCAGGAAAACGTGGGTACGTGGCTAAAAGTGAAAAATGGTTTCCCTTGAAAAAAAAAATCAAAAACATTATAAATGTAAGAACTTAGGTGGAAAACTCCCATTTTCTGTGAAAAATCTTTGCTAATCAAACACATCATATTATATCATATCATATCATATCATATATAATACAAGAGTTTTCAATTAGATGTTCAACTGCAATTTTTCCCGCTCATAAATTTGCTGACGTCATCATGACGTTGCACACTTGATTGGCTGGGTTACGCTTATCCCTTATCCCATATCCCAATCCTTTTAAATTTTTATCTTCTTATAATTTTCAAAATTCATGGTAAAGCCTGTAAAATATCGATTGAATTCATATTGTTATTTTATTTGATTTAATTATTATAGTGAACATTCATTGTTTTTTTGCAATTTATGTAATGAATTTTTTTTTATATGACACATTGGGAATTTATCTCTCCTTGCAATGTACAAGTTGAATGCTAATTGATCGATATTTTAATTTAGCAAAAATAACATTGAATTTTAGATAAAACTTTGTTAAACAAAGAGACATGAGATCCATAAAAAGAAAAGAAACTGCACAAAGAAATTACTCCCTCTGATTATTTATTCTTATTTTCCTTTTTAGGATGTCCTGCATATATGGTCTCCCTTTATATTAGAAAAAGTTTAACTTGCATTTCTTTACAAATATATCTCTATTTAATATTTTCATTGTAACTATCAATTTTGAATTTTACTTATAAAAAGGGTACGTCGAGAGGATACTTTTTTATGAGCATGAAAATTTTTATCTGAATGGGTATCGTGTGAATACGGGTATATACATACCCTATACAAATTATTAGACTGGTAACTAATAATATTAAGTAAGTTAGATGATTTAAAAGTGAAATATAGTAAATCATTAAATGAATATATAAGCGAGTGACTATTAATATAGTATTAATAAAAAGTTAATTTAACACATCAAATGCTAAATCATAATTGTATATTTATTGTTTTTGTTAGGCAAATTCGATGACACGTAACTATCCAATATTTTATTATTCATCATTATTGAATTTATTTGAAAATTAATCTTCTCATATAATGCACGAATAAGAGGCTAAACTTATAGTTATAATAGTTAATTATGATACGATTATTTATAGGGATGGCAATAGGGCGGGTTTGGGGAGGGTTGGCCATGCCCTGGACCTGTCCCAAGAGTCTTTAAGTCGCCCCAGACCGATTCAAACCCACGAATTCCTAAGGCGGGTCAAGACTGCTTTGGTCATAGAGCAGGGTGGGACGCCACCATTACACACAAAAGGACTCATAAATTTTTCTCTTCCAATTAATATTATGTACAACGTATTATTAATTGATGAACATAAAATAAAGCAAAACCTTTATTTAGACTTTTAAAGTTCTCAAGGTTAACTAATATAATAAAATAATTCTTTCAATTTGATAGAAAAATCCTTTCAAAAAAATATAATAAAGAAACAAAAATAAATTGCCACGGATTTATGGGTCGATGGGTCAAATCGCCATATCTAATAATTTCTAAACATTTTTAGAATTAAAATTTTTAAAAATAAAAAAATGCATAGTAGTTTACGTGTCAATCTTTATTAGGAGCAGGTCTCCACGGGCTTATATGTCAGTGGGTCAAATTGTAATTCCTAATTATTTGATTGTTAATTATTACAACTTTTTATAAATTGGACATGTGAACTTGTACGAGGTGTTTGGAGAAGACTAGAATTATGAACTCAGGCATTTTACTACAAACATCTCATGATGATTTGTAATTCGCATATCAATTCGTAATGTTATACAGTGAAACTGATATATTGTACTTCATTTATGACATTATGCCCAAATCCACACGTCAATTTTGACATTAATGTACACTATAACTCTATACGTGCAATGCACAGGTGAAAAAAATCTAGTTTTAATAGTAGTTTAGAACATTAGTTTTCTAACTAAAAAATTTAACAAAAAAGACTCCCATGCACATAAAATATATTTTCGTTTTTATATTTAAAAATAAACATTGATATGTCGTCTACATATTAAGTTTGTTTCTTTTTCATATTTAGATATTTGGAAAATTACAAACCCAAAAACAACCCAAAAGGATCCGAACTTGGACCAGCACCGAAAGGCTTGCCATTTACAAGCCAAAAACTGGACATAACTAAAAATAATCTGTCTAATCTTGGACATTTCAAAACTCGAGCCCGAACACGCTTTCCTGCACGCTGGTAGAGATCAAATTGATAAGTAAAAGAAATAAGAGAGAAATAATTGTAACTTATTTAAAGCTATAAAATCCTATCTTACATACATTAAAGTAGAATAGCGGTCATATGCAAATTTTCCTGTTAAAATCATTGTCCTACTTATATATACCTCTTTTATTGGTTATATAATTTTAATAATATATACACACATTTTTAACTAATTAAGCTTCAAATTAAGCCTCTAATATATAAGATGTATATGTTTTTATTTTATACACATATATATAGATATATATTATATACGTAATTATAATATATATTATAATATACATAATAAAAATAATATCTTAGGCTTAGATTTTCGAGTTGAGATATTTTCTAAAAAAATAATAAATAAAATTTTGATAAATAAATATAAATATATATCTACTTTCTCGCTTGTATATGCTTTTATTTTTATAAGCTTTCAATCATATAATGATAGTAATAATAAAAAAAGTGAAATTAAATTAATTTCAAAACTTTTACTTTAATTAAATTCAATATAATAAACCATATGTCATAGAATAAAACATATGGCTATATGTTTACTGCATTACTTAATTTATTATTTTGTTGTGAGAACCTATATATTGGGAAAAATTTAAGTTAAGAGGGTATAATAGTAAGAATACATGATGATGATGATTTAGACCAAAAATAAAAAATTCTTTTATTTTTTTTAGAGTGAAAAGTGGTTAAAATTAAATCAGTTTTAAAACTTTTGGTTTAATTTCAATTCAATATGATAAACCACATATCATAACACCTATAGCTAGCTATATTCTTGCTACATTACTTACTTTACTATTTTTCTGTGGAAACCTATATATAGGTAAAAATTTACGTTAAGGGGATACAATAATAATATTTGATGATGATGAGCTAGAACAAAAATAAAAAATTCTTTTAATTATTTTTGGAGTGAAAAGTGGTTAAAAAATAATGTTATGAGTAAATCATAGAGAATTTATCATTTGTTATAATATTATTTCATTGGCTCTTTTGTTGTAGGAGGGTGTGTACTTTTAGATTTTTTTTTAGAATGAATTTAGTGAATAGTGATTTCTTTAGAAAATGTATGGCACTATATGAGGAGATGCGAAAAATAATTTTTTACATAATATATGGTAGAGAATGAATGCCGTAAAGAATTCATTTTGATTAATAAATATCATCTGTACTCTAAATGTTTCTTAGAGTTCTTGCACTATACTTATTGATATGAGTGTATGATAATTTTGAAGCTACATAAATTTTGTATGATCTCTTTTTCATAGTTTCTTAGTTTTCATATTTAACATGAAATTAAATTAATATTAAAAATTTCTGATTAATTCTCATTTTATTAGCTAAAAATACTGTTCCAAGAATGCCAATTTAATTAGCTTTATGCCAAGTAAAAAATTGTAAGCAATAAAATTGTAATTATTTGTTGTAATGCTTACAGCAAATAATTATAATTTTATTGCTTAGAAATCTTTCACTTGCACTATACTTATTGAAAGATTTAGGTGTATGATAATTTTAGAGCTAGATAAATTTTGTATACTCTCTTTTCTATGGTTTCTTAGTTTTCATATTTAATGTGAAATTAAATTAATATTAAAAAATTCCTCATTAATTCTTATTTTTATTAGTTAAAAACACTGTTCAATGAATCCCAATTTAATTAATTTTATGCTAAGTGAAAGAATTGTAAGCAATAAAATTGTAATTATTAGTAATACGTGTAGATGAGTGAGTAATACACTATAAAATTATGAGTATTTGGTTCTTTAAATTATCATGCATTTTTTTAGCTAATGATTATATTCTGTGCAACGCACAGTTATAGAACTAGTAATAAGCAAAAATATGATTCCAATTAGTTAAAGTAAGAGTTTCTAGCTAGAGACCCGTTCTAGAATCATATCTTAACAGATTTATGTTAACAGATCTTTGTGAATCAATTACGTCATATATAGTTGAGATATTTTGTTTCTTTTGCATATAAATTTTTATTTATTTATTTGTTTATTTTTTGGGTAAATTCATAGTGCAGAATCTTCCTCCAAGTTGTGTATATATGATGTTTGCAGAAGCGTTAGTAATTGAATGAATTATATATTTTTCACAGCAAAATTATTCAGCCTCATTAGTTAAAATTCGACTTGGTATTGTTGAGAAGCTGTAATCTCACACCTTCAATCTCTTTCACTCAAACACCACCAGTGAAGCGAGACAAAAATAACTATCTCCTATGGAAAATTATGATAATGCCACAATCTGCAAGGATTTATTCTTGGAACAAATGAATGCCCATCTGAATTCATTGTTGTTCAAACCACTACTCCCACAAATACTCCTCAAGGTAAAGGAAAAGGTGGTGCTTTCACAAAATATATACGGAGTACCAAAACCAGATCGCCATAGATCCATTGCTCGAGAAAGTATTCCATGATTACTGAAAACTCGGTACTCTTGCCCAGTGAATAACATACATGTATATTTAGAGGCTCAAATAAATTAATAAACTAAAGCCTCTAAATCCACACGTCCATTCTTTATTTTGCCATATATGTATAATGGAGTAAGTACTCATAGAGTACTAGAAATTTTCCCCCCAATTGCTCATGGGATGGTTATATCCGTCAATGGCTCCAGAAGTTGCCATACGCGTATTAATGGAGCTTCAACCTCCAAACAGCTTCAATGTGTATTGACCCTCCAAACTGCTTCGATGTGTATTGACCAGAGCTATGGTGTGGTTATGTTGGTTTTTAACTGGATAATGTAAGTATTAGATGGTAAGTTTTATATATGGCAAGAGAGATAAATATTATTTATTGTATAACAAATGGAATAGTGGGCAATGGAGCGTATGTGAAAGGGCTTTGAAATAGGAAGATTTTTATTCAGAAGTTTCCACTTAATTTTTCAGAGATAATTTGAAAAATACAAAGGTTTTTTTACACACTTTCTAAAATTATAGTACAAAATATTTTTTTTTTTTTGAAAAATCAGGTATTGCAAAGTGTCTCAAGTGATTTTATATTGTGATATCATAATATTGCAATACAACAATAACAATTCGTCAAAACACTGAGTCACACCAAAACAACTCACTAAAACACCGAGTCACATAAAAACAACCCAAAAAACGCTGAATCACAACAAAAACAACTCGGCAAAACACTGAGTCAAATCAAATACAACTTCACAACAAAAACCACTCGCCAAAACACTGAGTCAAATCAAATACAGCTTCAAAACACCAAATTACAATAAAAATAACTCGTGAAAACAATATGTCAAAATCAAAACAATTCTAACACAACGAGTCACAACAAAAACAATCCACCAAAACACTGAGTAATGATAAAAACAACTCCTCAAAGCACCGAGTTACAACAAAAACAACTCTCCAAAAAATCGAGGCGCAACAGTACAGCAACTCACAGGAACAACCACAACAACTCACCGGAATAACCACACTATACCACCAACCACCTATTTTCACCACTGCCGGTCACAACAGTACCACAAAAACTCACCGGAACACCACAAACAACTACAAAACCACCACTGCAACTATTAAAACACCATTGTTGAATTTCACAAAAAAAAAAAAAAAACCCAATATCCATTTTGCAAAAAGCACAAAATTCAAAATAGAATTGGAACTCTAAATTGTAAACCGCAAATAGATTTGAATAAAGGAATATAAAAATTTCAGAATTGAAAACAACGATACCAAATCTGATTTCAAGCAAGTTCCCAGAAAATTTCTCCTCCAGTTCGCACCAAAAAATTGATGTCGACAAGTTTCTCCAAAATCTAATATTGATCAACATCCACTTTGCACCAAAAAATTGATGTCGACACGTTTCTTCTCCACTTTGCGAACGGTGGTGGTGGAGCAACAAGGTCGGGAGCACAGTGGAGAGATAAAGAGAGCTTCACGGGGGTGGTGGGGAGCAATGAAGCGATGGTTGATCCGTGGCGAAAGTCGGGGACGACGGGGGCGCTGGCAGTTTGTTACAGTATGGCACGCGGGAGGAAAGACAGGGTGGGAGGAAAGAGAATGGATGTTTTTAATTAATATATTAATTAATATAATTTATACCTGATTTATGAAAAAAAGAGGACCTAATCCTAGTCAGTGGCGGAGTCCATTAAGGCCCAGCTGAATCTTGGGCCGGCCTACTAACTTTCAATTAGACTGTACTAAGATTCAAAACAAATAAACCCATATACGACTCAAATATTCATTTTTCTATATCCAAAATATTTTAACTTGGTATTTTATACCCAAAAATCAGTTGGGCCGTCCAAGTTTAAGGCCAAGATGAAGTCTTAAATTCATGCTCTTCCGATCTCTCATTTATAAAGCAGGCCTTTAACTCTTTTTACTTCATAAGCCAATATGGGATTAAGGCCTAGCTGTAGTCTTAAATTTATATATACAATCCTCTTTTATAACGCAGGCTTTAACTCCCTTTACTTCATAAGCTAATGTGGGATTACCATTTTTTATTTTTTTAATTTATTATTATTTTTTTATAAAAAAATTTTAGTATTGGTTCTGAAATTAAAAACTAATATGAGTAATGGAGAATGAAAATGATAGTTGGAGCGAGTTTTTCCCTAAAATTTTCTACCACACTGAATAAATTTTCTGGCTCCGCCCTTGATCCTAGTTTTTAAAAGTATAGAAATAAAAGAACTTACTTGTCTAATTAATCTATTTTTTATATCACAAATTGCATCCACTAGGCCTATATATAGTTTCCCAAAGTCGTTGCTCCATCCCACTGTCATTGAAATTGTGGTAAATAATTTGCTTCTAGTTGTTTCCATTTTTCTCCTAAATAATCTAACTAAATCTAGATTTTTTCCGTTATTGGCGTGCAATCTATTTTTTCTAGATTTTTACTAATTCTTGCATTTTCTAGAATTTCTTAAGAAATGGTCAGCACTTTTTTATCCCGTTAATAAATCTCGGATGATCTTTCTAATTGGTGCATTGTAAAGAATCAAAAAGGGCAACCTGATTATTAATGAGTATCTCAACAAAATCAAGCAATTGGCAGACAATTTGGAGGGAGCCGGCAAAAGTGTTCCTCAATCTGATCTGGTTAACCATTTAACTTACCGGCATGAAAATATATCCTGGTGTGAGTTATAGTCAATATTAATGACTTATATGAAAGTAGATTGGAATTTCTGAATTCCTTCAAAAAAAACATCGGAAATCAAAATTCAAATCCATCCTCTAATAACTATCATCTAGCGTGATTTGCAGACGCCGGAGCTAGCCATCATGTTACGGATGATAAGGATAACGTTTAGATGGCTACTGAATACAAAAGTAAACAGAAATTGACGACAATTGGTGTAATGGGAATGCTTTAAACATTTCATATACGTTGGTAATTTTGAAACTACTAACTAAAACATATTATTGATGAAAAATGTTTCAGTTGTAGTGCCTAGCATTAAAAGTGTAACGAACGGAAAATTTTTCTATTTAAAAATTTTTATTTTAACACACGCGTCGCTACGACATCTCTAAATAAATTTGAATGGTATTACTTCATTGTCACAAATAATGCTCTAAACTTTGACGTATTTTAACCAACATAATTTTTCTAAGAATTTAAGTCCCATTTATTTCATAATAAAAATCACATGTGCTAAATTAAATTAATTTAATTATTTAAAAACCCAATTATCATCACAATCAATTTTTAAGGTTTAAATGAATTTAAACTCAAAGCTGTCCAAACCATAACTTGTAATTAAATTACTTGAGGTTCAAGATCATTTATGGTGTAAAAAAGAAAAAATAAAAAGCAATAAGTTTCATGATTTTCATTTTCAATCAATAACTAAATACCAAATTTAAGTTCACATCGTTCATCTCAAAACTTGATCCAACACTTATATGAATTAATCCAAAATGTATGTTAACGTAACTCAAAATTTGTAACCCAATCTTGTAGCCCAAATAAACCCAATAAAATTCAAAAACAATACCACAAATGGAAGTCTGTATTCAACACCTCAACTCCCAAGTAACCCTATTCCCAAAATGAAGAATACAAAAACCTTAGCTAACCCACTTTCCTCCAGTCCCATTATGGCGAGATACATATGCCACGCTATGGTACCATTTGGTGCCATACAGTACTATATATACGGCGCTAGATCAATGTCACAGTTCCCCGACTCAAAGGGTAGCAGTAGCAAAAGAATCAGGTATTCCTCTCCTCAACTCCACCCTCTCCCATTTCCTTCAATACTCACACATAACGCATTCACACCCTACCAATCATACATATACAGGTAGAATATTAATACTACGTATATATAGATATACATTAGATCAAGAAGAATCAACAACTAAGGTAACACCTCCTTCCTTTTCCTTCACTTCACACCAAAAGATTCTTTGTAAATTTCAAAACTCAAAAATCTTTTCCACATAGAGATATCATCAACAAGATAACTCTTCTTTTCTCCCTCAGCATTCATCATCTTTTATGGTTGCAAGCTAATAAATCGTACTGGTAGCAATACATTTAAACACTATTTTACACCACAACACATATCCACAAAATTTTTAATCTATTACATTATACCCAAACACAATAAACAGAATGCAACATGGAACACCACCACCGTCGGCTGTCCACCAGCCACTGTTATTCTCTCAACTTTCCATTTTTCACCATTTAAACCCAGTAAGCTCTAAACATTGAGTTACGTTTTCAGACTCAACCCTTAACTAATTGAACTTAAAGCAGAAGAAAGAAATAGGAGATGGAAAAGAGCTAAGCTTGATTTTAGCCCAACCTTTATCCTCCATTTCTGGCCACAAATGTCATGTTAATGTAGAACATGGAAACACAATTAGTTTGACTGGAAACCTTTTCCACCATTTGCTCTAGTTTTTACTTCTAATTTTTACTTCGATGAGTAGAGCACATTGAGAGCAATCTTTTCCCTCATTTTTGGCACTAACATCCTAAATAAGTTTGGATATTTATTTTGACAGGAGTTTTTTTCTCCTCCCAGTCTCTGGGGTATCTCCCCAGAGACTAACCTAGCACACTGACATGGTGTACCAGCGTGTGATTCTATATATATATTTAAAAAATTCAAAAATTAATTATTTGAGAATCAAACGCGGTCAGATGAAAATAGTGAGATTCAGTTTATGTTTGAAGCTCTTTATTTTTATAGTTTGTAAAGGGAATTTATAATGAGTAGAAATGGGTGCTGGGGATTTAATTGAAGCTTGAAATATGTGGTGATTGTTGAGTAGTTGTTAAATCAACAGTCAAATCATAGTAGGTGAATTTATAAAGAGAAAAAATAAAGAAGATCGGACAACTTTTCAGTCTCCCTGCCGAAACCCCCTCGGTCAATCTCTTTCTCTCTCTGATGGCCAGATCTTTCCATCGCGACCCCTAGCCCCATGTTTTCCGGCAATGAGAAGAAAAAAGATGGCATCGGTGTAAAAGAAGCGGAATAATACGACGAAACCCCCAAATCCTCATCCCAAAACCCACATGTTTATCTACTAACCTCCTGTCAGCTATCTCTATTTCCTACTGAAAATTAGAAGCTGTTAAAGTCACTACCAACCGTAGTCGACCGTCCCCAAATGGCGCCTTGTAAAGAATTGAACCAAGAATCTTGGTAGCGAGACCAAGTGTTGTCCCCGTTCAATCGCCTCAGAAATTTCTAGATGCACAAAAGACTGACCGGACTCCTTCAATTCCTAGTAAGCTGTTAGTCAAGTGTTGTCCCCTACAATTTTGGAGTTAGGTTACTGTTTTTGCCATGTTTTTGTCCCTTTTTTTTTTGGTTTTTGGTTTTCGTTGTTCTCGGATATATGGTTGTTTGGTGTAAAAGGGGATGTATTGGTTTAATCCTGAACTTGCCAGCATAATCCGTGGTTGATCATAAATTGATGGTAAAAACCAACTCCTTGATACTGTCGCTGCTTTGTATAGAAATGTTGGCTAATTGGTTTACCTTTTACATATTTTCGAATCAATGAGAGCGGCTGAATTTTTTATCGATGTATTTATCAATATGATTGTTATTAAATTTTTTCTGCTAGGAAACCACTGAGAGCTGCTAAATTTGTTTATTTATTGTGCTTTTGCTTGGGGTTAATAATTGCATGTAAGATAATTAGATCGTAGAACTTGTAACCTATTTACAACTAGATTATCGAATATTAATTTTATGACAGTTGGGCTACTCAACTTTGGTTATGGTCAGAATAATGTCAAAATAGTTATTTTGTTAAAATTATGCTATTCAATTAATAGTGAGTTAGACTAATTAATAGAAATTGCTGACAGATATTAAAGGTGTTTGAGATATTATTTGTGCTGATATGTTTTTTTTTTAAAGCTTGTGATGACACGTTAACTATCACAATTAATTGAAACTATTATATTCTCAAGGCTCAAGACTGTTGAATGAAATTTTTGTAAACAATTAAATGATTCTACTAGTTTTCATCTTCAATAAGATGTGTTGTTTGACATACTAAGTTCCCCCCCTTTTTTTCAATTTTCATTTGACAGTAAAGTAATAATTTTATATTAATTGAGGGACTTTGTTCTAGAGTGTGATTTTCAAGCCCATTTTTGTGGTGAAACTATGGAATAGCGGGTCCATCTTGTGACTTCTCAAATGTATACCCCAGTTTTATTTATGTTAAGTGTTTTTCAATTTAGTTTTAGGCTACCTAATTATTTTCTAAATTCATTTTTGTAGTATTAAAGTCAAAGAACATATCAAGTTTTAGACTCGTAGATACATAACAACACCGTGTTTTTTTGCTATTGAAATTTAAAACTAACTGAAGTAGAAGAAAATTGTGAATTAAAAAAGGTAGAAGTTTTCTGTTGGTATTAATAAAATGGCTACTAAGTTATGATGTAGGAAACTAGTAAGCACACGTGAGGAAGTGAAGGTCTTAGGCAATGTCTACTTCACATTTAGTGGCAGAACCACACCCACAGACTGTTGAAAGGCAGACCATCGAGAAAGGTACGTGTAATTTGTTGCATAATGTCTGACGTAGCAGTTTACTTATGTGTTAAAGAACAATTAGTTATATGGATAGTCACTTAATAAATGGGACAGACTTGAATCTTCCATATAGTTTCTAGTTTTCTTCTTTAGTAATTAAATATGTGAAGTTCCTGTGCGTAAATAGAAGTAGCGGGCTATGATGCGGTGTTTGGTTTGGATATGCCTACAGCGACTGTCCTACATGTTGGCAAGTAGTTTCAATCAGCGGACGAAGGGTACGACTTTTATAGTGAATATGCAAGGCATGCCGGTTTTAGTGTCTGGGTTACGAATTGCAAACAGAACGTACAGAAAGAATATGCCTAGAAAATGCCTATGTGTAATAAGGAAGGCCAAAAGACATGGTATCAAAACATGCTCAAGCAAGCGGTAGAGCGTACAGGTGAACGTGCTCGGGGGGACTTTAGAATAGGATTTCAAGCGAGGACGGGAGTCACCCTAAGCAAAGAGGGGGGCGGACAGTCGAACTTCCATTAGCCACTCTGGAAAAGTACACTTGCTGCGATCGCACCGCTTAGTGTCAGGTGAAAAGAAAATGCTTACTCAATAGTTCTTTGAAGCAAACTTGTCGACTGCCCAGCTGCATAGGCTTTTGGAGTCAGAGAAGCAGACAAATGAGAATTTCTACTCCGCCTACGAACAAGATAACAAGGATTGGCTTTGAAGGTGCTTTTGGGCTGATGTTCCGGCTAGAAACACCTACGGCTGTCTTAGGATGTTGTTGTCTTTGATAGCATTTTCAATACAAACAAATATGGAATGTGGTTTTGTCCGTTTGTTGGAGTTAACAATCATAGCCAAAGTATTGTGTTTGGATGTGGCGTGTTAGGTAATCAAGACATAGAGTCATTTCAGTGGTTGTTTGATAAATTTGTTGATGCTTTGCCTAGACATGTCCATCTCAAAATGATAATTACTAATTAGGACGGTGCCATTTCCGTGGCTGTCAGGTAAGTGTTCCTTAACACAGTGCACCGATTGTGTATATGGCATATACTAGCTAAGTTTCTATAAAAGATAAACCTTGCCATTCACTGGGAGCCCGTCAAGAAGTTGAGGAGTTATATATAGAGCTCAGAGTCAGCAGCTGATTTTGAATCCCGTTGGGCAGACCTTATGTCAACCATTCCACTTGGAGATAATAAGTGGCTTGGCGATATGTATGAACTACGACATCGTTGGGTTCCCGCCTATGTGAAGGGTGTTTTCTCTGCTGGTATGGTTAGCTCGCAGCTGGTCGAGAGTAATCATGTGTTTTTCAAATGATATCTGAGCAACGAATGCTCCTTAAATGATATGTGCATGAGGTTCAAGTGGTCCCTGGAGCCGCAAAGGCATTTAGAGGTTGAGGCTGATCACATTTATTTAGAGGAAAGAATGGCACCAGCCACACTGTATCTCATAGAACTACAAATGGCGGAACAGTATACGAAGGCCATTTTCAAGCTTGTTCAGAAGGAGTTGTTGAGCTGTGAAAGATACGTATGTACAGTGAAGAGAACTACACAAGAGTTACGAATATACGAGATAAGCCCTTTAATGCCCAAAAAACTTTGGATCGGAAGCGTCAGCTCACATATGATGTTGCCACTGACTGTGTTATGTTGTTGCCGAAAGTTTGAATCAAAAGGGATTCCATACAGGGACATGTTCTATTGGTTGCAGGTAGATCGAGTTTGTTGAAAAGGTGTGGTTCTATTTAAGTTTTTATTCCAAGTTATAATTTATGACTTTCTTGAGTTTAGTTGGGTGTCATTATTCACTATACAGACCGAAGAAATCAAGGAGTTGCCAGAGAAGTACATATTGTGTTGGTGGACAAAGAATACGGAGTTGAATTTAGTGTTCCGTGTCTCTCCGACAAACTTTGAGGTCCAGGGATACGTGGAGCCAGTGGTTGGCCAAGAAGCATCACAGATATATTAACAAAGCAGCGTTAACAGAGACTGGGACATCCATGCTAGACCACGCTTTCTACCAAGCCTATTCTCTACTACCTGACCGTGACGACGGGGCAAGCAACGAGAGATAGATCAGTGTAGAGGGCGAAACAAGGCAAAGTCTCATCATTCGTTAGCTACAGCCAATTAAAGCCAAAGAGAAAAACAAGTGTTTGACGCTTGCATGTGAGAAGGCCATTGCACAGGGCATTCGATGCTGCGGCGTATGTAAGGCAGTAGACCATGACCGTCACACATGTGAGCACACTCAGCCGAGGTACGATTAATTTTATAATCAATACATCAATGCATTTTCCATTTGCGTTGCACAGCCAGTCATGTGATGGTAGTAAACCTACTGAGCAGGGAAGACGACCAAGTATTTGAACCATATCAACCAACATATGTATAGGATTCCAATGAAAGTGCCAACGAAGGAGGCTCTGTTGACCCTACAGTCGATAGCAGTATCTTGGAGCAGTGTATGGGCAGGATATCAGAGGACAAGTTCTTTGGGTAGTTGAGGTTTGAACTTGAAACACTAGTACTTTGACCTGTTTTACTGTGTCTACAACTACATGTTCACCGACAAATTTCTCATGTATTCTCTTTTCCTTACGTGCAGGTTCCCTTACTAGAGCACGTCGTGACATGAAATATATCATCTACCATGCTTGGATTACATAACTACGACTTTGAGCCATTGCTGTTAGTCTAATATATGGCAATTAGGTTTAATATGTAACAAACAAGGCAAAGGATGTTATGTAGTCTGATACCATGTTGCTCAGTTTTACATGTTTATTCACTATTTTAGTAGCTGTGTACGCGATTGTGGTATATGTACACTGAGTTGAAGTGGTCTTGTGCATAAGGATAAGAATGTGGCTTACAATTAGTAGGGTTGATGGTATTTGTTAACATTGTGACTTGTCAACAGGGTGGAAATGTTTGATTTTCAGGGAAGACTCTGTCGAATTTTCTGGGGAAAATGCTTAGCTTTCAGGGGAAACTCTGTCGAATTTTAAGGTTGAAATGTCCCATAATCAGGATGAGTCTATCAAACTTTTATGGAGGGTTTAAATTCAAGTGGATGAATGTTTGGCGATGTCTGTGTATTCTAACAATGACAACATTGCGATTAAGCCGAAGAAAATTACAAGCTTGTTTAACTAGAATAACATGTAAAGTAATGAATGAATAATCGTTCCATATCGTGCAAACTACTACGAACATCTTAACAATTCCGATTGTCCTACATCAAAAAATTGCAAAGAGGGAAACAATAGATGAGGAATACACATTTTGGTGTTACACCAGGGTTAGATGTCTAACATGAAATCTCCTAATATAGCCTTCTAGTCTAGTGCCATAACCCAGTGGTAAGTCACTTCAAATGCGGCTGGAGATTCACTTTGACCCTTTAGATGGTGATTCCAACATCATTCTCCTTCGACATAATAGCACTCTTCTCAATCAGTTTAGACAGATCATCATCGTCATCTTTTGCAATGCCCTTCTCTTTCTGGGCACCTGTGCTGCTTGACTCACCACGGCCGAAGGCTGGAGGGTCATTTTTTTGCTCATCCATCCTTTTTAGTTTTACAGCCACACTCAGTGCACCCAAAAAATAGCCTTCCTAAGTTTTCAATCTCCTAAGTACTCATAAAGCATGTCTGATGTCCAACCTCACATGTAATACAGTGTATCAAGTACGCATAAACCCATATCATGTGCTTGGGATCCCTACAGCTCCAACACACGACGCTCTTCCGATCTCCATTAATAGACCTATACAGCATAGACAGTTTTCAATATAGTTAAGTTAGATTGAAAAGTTCATAGCGATTGAAAAATTGACGATAACATAGAAAATATGGGCCTATGGTACACAAAACACAAGCATAATCCAATCTCTCGTAAATTTTTCTAGGAGATCGAAAATTTAGCTAAGCTAGATTAAAAGTTCATAGGGATTGAAAAAATTGAAGGTAAAATAGAAAATGCCTTAGAAAAGAGTTGACAAGGATTATTAGTGATCACAGGTAGGATTATGCTATGATGGAGAATCTGACTTCTGCAATTTTAAACTAACATGGGTTAATTAAATTATATTGTATTATTTTTATCATTATTATTACTACTACTATTTTGAAAAGCATATTGTACTGTATCAGTTTGTGATTAAATTTACTTAAAGGCAGTCACAAAATTTAAAGTTTATTTTGTTCCAAACTATTGATCACCAACTTCTAGTTTTATTTCATTATTATATTATTATATTATATATTATATATGCCTACTAAAGTATTTCATAAATTCTATGACAAATTAAACTGATGTTGTGATATATAAATTAAAATTCATCAAGGGATTTAATTTTCAAGATGGAGTTTAATCAATTCGACGCTCTTCCGATCTCCATAATTAGAATTTTTTTCTTTTATTTTCAAATAAATAATAATCATCATCATCTTTTTGAACATACATAAAAATTAGTGAAAATAATTGGAAGACGAGTGCCACCCCTATAAAAAAAATCAAACAAAACAAAAAATAATCAAAACACGACAAAAATTCCCTCTTGTAGATTGTACCAAAGGTACTCATTCAACGCAATAGGACTTGAGCATTATAGTTTGAGCATTTCTCTTATATACCTTTAATAAACCTTTCCCCGTGTTCCCACAAGAAAAAGCAAAGACATACACATGATATTCAGATAAACAAGCTAATCATTTTAGAAGACTAGAAAAAGTTGGAATGCAACACTCCACGGAGTGATGATTTTTATTGAAATCTGTATAACCTACAACTTGATTTGATGACTTGCTACAAAGTAACAAATGTATTTATTTGTGAAATTATATGCCTAATCCTCAATTTTGCTAAGGCCAATTGAATTATGCAACCAACCATGACTATTATTAGACCGAAGAATTATCATTACTTAAATGATATCTAACTCAACAAAAATATCTGCCATTACCACTTGATTTTCTAAAAAATCCACTGCATTTTATTTATATTAATAGTTGATCAACTTTATTATTATTTATTTGTTTAATTATTTATTTTTTTTGAAAGAATCAACTTTTTTCCCATTCTGTTTCATAATTTTATATGTGATTCAGCACTTTTTTTCTTCAATTATTGAATTTTATCTAAGATCTTTTATTACCATTCTTTCAAATAAGGGGGAAAAGTAATGAATGCAATCAATAGTTTTTAAAGATTAATTGAAATATTTGATATTTTTTTACAAAAAAAACTAATGAAAACCTCTAACAAATACTAGATATGCTACTAAATAATAGGACATGACTTAAAATATGATGGACAAAAACCAGCCAATAACAACGTGAACCCTGTAACTAATAATAAAATTTAAGAACAAGCAATGCAACTGCAAATTCTGTGTAGCTTACAGTGGTTTCAATCCAAACCACATTTATGCTATTTCCTATTCTTGTTAGCCAATTACAAGAGCATAGATAATGAAAGCTAAAATTTTAAAACAACATGGGTTCATTTTATCTCTAAGGCACATTCAACACAAGATGCTATCATTGCCAAACAATTACAAGAAACTAGATACTGACACTCTCAAAGAGGGTTTAGGGCTTACCATATGGGGCAGGACTCCGACGGAATTGTGGACGACAAAGGATGACTGGACGCGGCTGGCTTTTCAACTGCGTGGTGGGGTAGGCTTCCTGTCACTGCTGGCGTGGCTGGATTTGTCAGGGGCGGTTTTGACCTGACTCTGGTGATTTACTTTTTTCTTTATTTCACCAGACAATTAAGGGGTAGAAAGAGCGTGGGTCTAGAGGTGATGCTTTTGGGTGGGTAATCATGCATCCAGCTGAGATGTTCCATTCTCATCTGATTTCTTGAACTCGCCGGAGCTGCGATTGCCTGCCTGGAAAGCGAGATCGATAGAGAGAGATGGATGAAATGGTTTGGGTTAAGAGAGAGAGAGAGAGAGAAATCTAATTTCAAATTTGTGTCTAGGTCAACTAAAATGCATTTTGAAATTTTAATTTGCAACTTTTTCTTTTTTTTTTTTGGTTGTCTTAATCTCTTACGTAGCGGACCAACATGTCCCGCCAGGTCAACCTCTCAGGGGATACCCCCCCAGAGGCTGAGAGGAGATCAAATTCAATTTTGACAGCCCTCATGTTTCTAGACACTGTTAGTTGGTTTGTAACGTTTCAATGCCTTTTAACTTTGTTCCTTATGTTCTTTTTTTCTATCAAAAGAGTTTATAAAGTTTTGATTTGAAATATTTCAGTCCCTAAACTTCAGAGTTAGTCCTTCCAGTCCCACTAATTTTGAGATGTGATAATTCTGCCCTATAGTTTTTGAGTTTACCCTTTTTAGTCCCCAAGCTTATGAATTGAACCCTATTGACCTTTAATCTTCAAATTTTCCCAATTCAATCATCTAAAATCCTTAAGACACATATTTCATCACATTCTACACTTTTAATTGTTTCATTTTAGCCCCTAAAGTTTTAAATTAATTATAAAAATATAATCGTCATATTCTCACTTTAAATAATAATATTTGTTGATTATACAGAGTGCTTTGGTACTTAGGAAGCTAATTTCCAGATTCGTAGCTTAACTCAAGAAACAACGAGGAACTCTCTCTTATTTTCAAAAACTCCTTTTTCAAAGCTGCGCATTATTAACTGATTTGTATTGTAATTGTTATATGTGGATGTGATTGCAGATTATATGCTTCATGCATAAGATTTATTGATTCATTATTATACACGTAAAAGTATAATTAGTTGCATAAGAGTTGGGAACTTGCATTTGTCATACGAAGCTTGTTCTAAATGAGTGAACCGTTTTACCCTAGAGAATTGCATGTTTATATGCTACATTTGTAGTATGAATTAATTGATGTACACTAGAGTCTAATAAGTATATTTATATATATACTCATTCCTTTCCAAAACTAACAATTTCCAGGTTTTGGAGTTGGTGACGAAAAGACGGACGGCGGCAACTATTGAATTGCTCTAACAAAATTATTTTGTATTACCAATTTACTCATGGAAAAAAAACTTGAAAACTCTAATTATTTTGTGACAACTTTCATGAGTTAATGTACTATGATTGTCTTCCGCACTCTTTAAAAAAAATTAAAATTGAATGTCGCAAGTTTCCTCATTAAATTATATTCAAAATTAGTAAAAAAATGTCAAATTAACGCTGTAAGCATTTTTAAAAGTTGAGGCGTTACAAAAGGGAACGGAGCATGAATTTCCTAATCCACATATCTGTGGAGTAAGTCGGATTAAGGGTGCTTTGGCGCGATCTTCTAAATTGATCCGTTAATATGAAAATTATTAAAAAAATTAACAATAAGTAATATAAAATAGATGTGAAATTTTAAAAATAAAATTAAAAAAATAATGAATCCATCAATAAGTGGATTTATTGTCATCCTTTCTGTTGTTTAGTTTTTTCAAATACAAGGGATTCGAACCAGACTTCCTACTCAAAATCTACAGTATCTATCTCCAACCATTGTACCACATATCAAACCACCGGGTTGTCATCCTTAAATGAAGCCATTAAATGAAACCAATTATAATTTATTTAACAAATGAACCCCACAAATGACAAAAGCATGATTCACCCATGAGCAAAGAATATGCACACATGGTTTTTTGGGTTCCCCCGGGGGGGGGGGGGGGGGCGCACCGGCGAG
>CAVNYN010203758.1:16425-63215 GCA_963692815.1 Nyctanthes arbor-tristis | reverse complement strand
TAAATATACAGTTAACTTTGACTATTTACATGCTAAATCAATAAACATATGAAACAATTTAAAACTCACCTGTGTGACGCTGGGGAGAATAATTTAGTTTAGAAGTTGAAAAATTAGGTGACAACAAAATGACATCCAAATGAGATATATATATATATATATATAAACAGCTAAAAGATTTGTCACTGTATAACACCCCCACCACCCACCACCCAAAAAAAGTTAAAAAAAAAAAAAAAAGAAAGATACCATTGTATGTTACATGAAGGCTTATTGCAACGTCTAGCAATATCATGTGAAAGTGGATCGAATAAGTGGTGCAATGGTTAAGATATAGTTGGCTAATGTAATTCATCATAGTATATAAGTTAAGTTCTTTAACCTACTTGAAGTCGATTATCAACATATTATGATCAAACTTTGGATTGCACTGAAAAATAGGGAAACAGGAAGAAGTTATTAGCCCCAAAAGGATATAAATATATCTACACTCATGGTTTCATTTCACCGGTGTTGCAAGGGACAATCATTCTAACTAATTGTAATATTAACTTATTATGATTTGAACATTTTCTAACAATAAAAAGTAGAGAGAATTTTGCACATTATAACTCTGAAGATACCGAGTTAACAGCAACAACCGAAAATATCCAAGAAAATTGATATGTGTACACCAACGGTAAAGTCGCTTTAATAAAAAGCAATATTTTATACAATGAGTATAAGAAATACAATACAATTAAGAGTTAACTCCAGACTATAAAAAATCTAGAAGATATCCAAAGAAACAGAATGTTTAAAAGTCTTTTTCAAACCCTGTATCTCATAGTGCTCTATCATATGAACCCACTTGATATGATAATCCAAGCTTACAGTCTTTGTCATGTGATCTTCTTTAACTCATTCATCTACAGTCTTATATTACTAAAGAAACACACCTAAAATGTTAGCAAAATTCAGAACCTGTGAATTGAACTAAATCATGTACTCAAAAACCATGGATTGACCTAAATTTTTTTTGGGTTGTTGGAGGGGGGGGGGGAGGGAATCCTCACAATGTTAAAAGAAGACGAAGAAGATACAGTATTTCGACAATAAACACGGTCTCTTCAATCTAATTCCACATTGGCACATCATGTCATTGAGTTCTTCTACGAAGGTGTTCTTCAATATGTCTAAATTGAATTAAGTCTTGCGCCAGAAAAATAAATGGTTGGGACCTTAATCTGTAAGAAATAGAGCATCTAATATGCTACCAATTTCAATATACCAAAAATGAAAATCAATCAAATAGACATTACCTTGAATCTAATATTCAGAAAGGTAAGTCGTCTCTGTTGTTGATTGACATTAGTTTCTACTAATTATTTTCAAAGAGTAATAATAAAGAAATATAATCAAACTTATTATTGACTTATATGAATTTAGTGATACAATAAGAACCAAGTAAAACAACAATAAGCACCCCACCAAAGAAGAATTACCAGACATTAATTGATTAATGTTGAAAGTTGTTGAATGTAAACAACAACAACAACAACAACATCATCATCTAATGTGTGAAGAGCCAGCACATATTCACCCTTGTAAAATGCACATTAGTCTTTTTGTTTGGAAGGGAACCCATGATTTGTTCCTTCCCTTTTTAAATGGTGAGGAAGTTATCTATTTTGCTTTGAAAGGTAGTATGCAATAGATCAAACTACTGTATCTCACAAGTTTGTAGTATAGCAATTAATTTGAAGGACTTTGTTTATGCACAATTAAGTAAAGAGCACATTATTATAACAAATTTTTGAGAAACAATTGCATAACATATGAGAACAGAAAACTCAGATAGATGCTGAAGCCTAAAAGCAATTATCAACATTAGAGAATCAAGGTCCACCCAATATCAAAAATAATATAACGCTGGGAGATTCACGCAAATTTAAAACTTTGAAAAGATTACATATCAACTTACCTATAAGTGATATAATGTATCTCAAATAGTATCACAAGATTTGAATCAATTTCAGGATGTAAAGAGACATGACGTGTAGAATTTCATAAGCAATATCAAATCCAACTAAATGCATGTAACATAAAAGACAAGAATGAAAAAGAGTAACAAACCTTTGAGATAAGTGTTGTAAGCCCAATAGCAAGCCCTGATGCCCTAGTTTTATACCACTCACTCCGCGACCTAAATTTCTATAACTGAAAAATACAATAGGGAAAAGAGAATCTAAAGAGAAAAAGACATATTTCTAGGCTGATGAATAATAAGTTCGAAATAGCACCAAATTTTGAAAGTGGACAATTCTGAATTCAAGATGACTCAACTGGAAATATTGAGGAAAATGAAGTTGGAGTGAGAGAGACTGGAAGAGATGTCTGGGGGCAAAAAACATGGAAGATGGAGAAGGAATGAGATTTCAGTTGGCGATTGACATTAGATCCATAATATGAACGGTGATTATAGAATATCGTCTCCAATATGGAAGGCAAAAAGATGAAAATGTGAGCCACGGTTGGTCAAGAATCCCAAAATAAAAGGAAATGAAACCAAAAAGAAAAAAAGTTGTACTACAAATTTTACCGCGTATTTTGAGAGTGAAAATTGCAAGGTACCAAAATATTCTGCTTTTATTAATGTATAGATAGATTATACCTTTTTAAATCTGACATCCCCCATGCCATACTCCACCGACAATCACGGGAATAAGTGTCCCGTGACTAGGACTTTTTTTTTCTTTTTTTTTTTTTTTACTTTTCCTTTTCCCCTTTTTCTCTTATTTTTGCTTTTCTTGTTTCCCCTTTCTCTTGCTTTTTCTCTTTTCTTATTTTTTCATATTTTCTTTTCTGTTTTCTTTTCAAATTCATATAATATAAATTGTTACACATTGTAATTCATATAATAAATCATAAAGCACTATTTTAAATTCATATAACATAATATGTTACACATTTCAATTTGTGTAAAATAAATTGTTACATACATGACATAGCTTGTTACACATGTAACAAATATTATTACGTGTGTAACATAAATTATTACACTCATAACATAATTATTTTCACATAATGTCTACTTTGTTACACAAATAACACATTTTATTGCACAATAACCTTGAAATTTTACCTAAACATTGAGAAATATGATATATTATACTTTTTAATTCACGTAACATAAATTGTTAGTACATAACATAGCTTGTTGTAATCGTAACACCCTAGTTTCACATATAGTATAGCTTGTTGCACACACAATGAACCTTAGTAAACTAATAACATAGATAGGTACCAGTATAACATAGTTTGCTATACACATAACATACATTGTTACACACATACATAGCTTTTTTCACACATGTAATGAATCTTGCAAAGCACATAACATAGATTGTCATAGGCATAACAGACTATGTTACACATATAACTTGTTACACATGTAACGAACCTACATAGATTGTACACACAAGGCAAACATTATTAACCTTCATAAAACAAATTATTTAACATGTAGCACATTTTCTTACAAAAAAAATTAGTACAAATAATTAAACCCCAGTAATATTGAGAACTATGGTCGTCAGAAAATAAAAAAAAAAAAAGGAAAGGAGAAAAAAATAAATAAAAAGGTAATTTTGAAAAAAAAAAAGGAAAAACAAAGAAAAAAGAAACCAAAAAGGGGGGGCAACAAAGAGTGCAGATTCTGGCAAAAGAAAAGTAAAAAGTCAAAAAAAAAGGAAAAGGAATAAGGGAAAAAAAATTTCATCAGAATCCTGCCACTGGTTGCTGGATTCCAATGGCCAAAATTTGGCCGTCAGATTCTAGATAGCCCAGTGGTTTTTTTTAAGAAAAAACTATAGCTTCTAAGTGTATGGCATAATTTCCATCAATCTTTCAGACGTGTTTTTCTAAGCCCATATTATTTTGTGGGTATTTATGGAAAACCCCCTTGGTCTAATTTCTAGGCTTTGATTAAAGCAAAATATTATATGGTGGACCTAATTTAATATCTAAAACTAAAGCCCATCACGTCATAACATCAAAGGATTGGAAATAAGGTAGAAAAGAGCAATTAGGAGACAGCTGAGTAAGTTAGTTACAAAGGCGCAGTTGTTCAGAAAAGTCAAAATTGAAAACTCTCGACTCAAGGATGTGATTTTCTTTCTTCTCAAGGATGTGATTTTCTTTCTTTCTTTCTTTAAATAACAACACCATTCAACATTCGGAGAGGATTTAGAGGGAGACAATTTCAGCTAGGGCATGTTCTCTTTATATTTCAGTTTTCAGTTTGGAATTCAGTTTGAGTCTTGTTGTCTTTCAAGAGTAAATATTAAGAAAAAGAATAAAAGAAGGATTTATTTTCCTTATTTTAAGCATTTTCAAATTTTTACGCTGAAAAGTACAAAATGACAAAATGTCATTTTGAGTTTTCTTCAAACAACTTTTTCTTGTTTTCAAAGTGTATTTTTAGGGATATGAATATAAATAGGTTTCCAATCTTTTGAAAGACTAAAAACTAAAAATGTAAAATAGTAAAGTGAACAAGCCCTTAGCTTTTTTTAGTCTAGAAAAAAAAGGCCCATATTACCAGCTGACCCAATTGGCCTAGCCCAGGGCATGACTCATTTTCGGATATGCCCAAGCCTCAATTGGTTCAATATGAGTCTCAAGTCACAGATAGGTTAAGGCGTAGTTCAAGTTGATAACTTCATTGTCAACCCTAACCAAATCCAACTCTCGTTAATACATGAAGTTATGCCATCTCTAGCCACCTAAAATGTTTTTCGGACAATTTCTAAAATAGCCAAAATTAAAACCCCATGTTTAGAAATAGTACTTTTTGAAAACCTGTGCAAAAATGTCTGAATTTTGAGCAAATTTATGTGAATACCCCTTAGCAATAATTAGGCGGCTGACTCTGTACATCTTGGTCTGCCTATGCCGAATAGAATTGTACGCAGTTGGAAAAAGCTCTGCAATTCGTATACTTGTAAGGAAGTAATTTTCAATCCATGATTGCAAATAAACGGCGATCAGATGAGACAATGGGAGCAGAAAATCCAATGGTAAAAAAAATTGTTGAAATAAGTAGAAGAATAATACAAATAGAAGAACACAGACTGCTCAGATGGCTATTGGCAGAAGAGAGAGAAAATACAAGGTTGAACCCTATCGATGAACTAGAGAGACCATTGTTCGAATGAAAGTTTTGGTTCATTATTTTCCTTATAATTGGGCTTATATTTAATGATGTTGCAGTAATCTGATCATATCTCCTTCGTGGACAAACACTATTCCCGTTGGAATTACCAAAGTAAAGTAGCTGATTTCGTAGGGTTATATCCTACCAAAGCTAATATAGAACCAGATATACATGACATTGCAGTAGATTCATCCATATGCGTATTAAATGATTGCCCATGTATTGTCCAGAGATATGTAATAAATGAGTTGTTCATTTATGATGCCTATGGATGCATGTGATGCATTTTCATTTTGTTGGATAAATGGAATTTAGGATTCACTAATTGCAAAGTTGGTTGCTACTGCTGCCTAGAAACAACATTAATGAACCTAGTTAACTACAACAGTCAAGTGGTCGGTAAACTGGATTTCTAGAAATTTGAACTGTGTAGGAAACTGTCGCTCGTCAATCTCTACAAACAATCTGAGGAGATTTTTGTTGTTTATGGACATGCATGACTGTTGAACATGAGACACGGCTTGCTATCTAATGCAAGGCATGAATGCGATAACAACATGTTGAGATTGATCGTAATAATGCCTAATAAATATATGCTTATAGGGAAAAAGTGCGTCTGGAAATTTGGTTCACCATTATTTCAATAATAATAGCAATTGCTTTAGTCATTGAATAACGAAGGACCATTTTCTCACCACTGGTTGATGTATACGCTTAGAGTAAAATTAAAAGTACATGTTCTTGTTCGTAGTTGAATAGTTAGTTATACTTTTTTCCATAAAAATTTGCTCATGGGTGACAATTCCTAATTTATTGAGCTGTGAAACAATAATGCCTCACACGTTGCTAATTTTGAAAGGGTCTAGTAATAGATGGGTGCAGAAATGAAGACATTTAAGCCAGATGTATTTATCAACAGCAACTCTCAAGTGTTAGTTGAGTTGTTTCATTGTTGGTACGAACGATTATGTTGAAAATACTGTGACAAGAATAATGTAATAGTATAGGGTTAACCAAATTGATACATTTTCGAAAGGATCACATTTTCTAGTCAGGGACATTACATATTGTTTCGGGACAGAAAGGTTCTCTGTTTTCTATTAATTATGTGTTTCTGGGGTTAGTATATTCCCTGTGTAGAGGTGATCGACAAGAAGATGGAAAAATGAGTGTTACTAGCATCATATAATTAGATCTCACTATTTATTTTGTTAGGTGATTTGAGAAAAGAATTTAAATTGTGTGCATGTGAGCTAGTTTGGGATAGAAAAATCGTTGGAGTGCAATATTTTTCAAGTGGGTACCTGATGTGGAAAAATCATAATTGAATAGAACGTTTGGCAAGGACACCTCAAAAAACACTTCCATACAAATCCAAAGTTTTAGATATTAGACTATTGTAGATAGGATCTTAACTTTTAAAAAGAATGTGACTTTGTAGATAGGTAAATATTGTTGGCATGCAATACTTGCAAAGTCATATAGTATAACCGACCTAAAATTTCTCCTTGAAACAGTTAAAATGAAATGGACAGTGAGTGTGTTTTTTTACGTTTATGTAGGTGGATTACTTCTATTTGGTCTGCTGTTGCATTGAATCCTAGCCACTTACAACTAGATTCATCATAGATTTTTAGCTTATGGCTAGAGTCATATTATCACACAGTGGTTAGTTTGAAAGGATAGATGACAGTTGGAGGTGGAGTGGTGGTGTAAATACTTCAATTGTGGTACAAGGCAATGTCACAACTGGTGAAATACGTAACAAAATTATAGACAAGTTAAGCATAGATGTCCATCTTAATGGTTTCTCTTTGACATTTAAAGTACCTCGAATGGATATTCCCCCAGTTGAGATACGTCATGCAAAAGACCTCAACTGGTTTATGTCTATGTGCGATGAGGTGGCATTATGTGTAAATGTCGTCCCTGAATGATGTTAGAAGGCCCCAGACTAAGCCACACATCATTCAAGAGTATGGGAACCCATCCTCTGAAGAGGTTTCTAGAGAAACATATAATGGAGCAACTTATGGTGGTGACCATTCCTTTGGAGTCACAAATGGTGTAACAAATGATAATGCCTCTATTGATGGGGTATGGAGCAGCAAGCCATGGAGAAAGATCAAAGTCAAAGCAATATGGGCACCAACAATGATCCTAACAAAGCAAGAGTGCCACGATCTGTACCGAATTACCCATTCTGACACGCCTCTCCCTGAGTAGCACTAGTAGACTCAAAGAGTGACTTACACCAACAGTAGATACCAGTTAAGCCTACCATCGAGGCATCAACCTAAGCACACTAACTTATATAAATTTTGATATTATCTCCTCTATTTTAATGAAAAACAGATCTTATGTTCACATTTCTAATATACTACCAAACCATATTACTTGAGAAATTGAACCATTTTAGTACAAAAGAGAAAAGCCAACAATTTCACTTAATTTACAAAAGTAGTGTGAATATTACAAAGGATATGGTTAGCCCATCGAGCTATCTATTTACATCTCTCACGAAATAATATGTAAAATGAACACGCATTCCAAAAGTAATATCTGCATGCTAATGATGTGGCTCATACAAAGTACTATCATATGGCTTTTTCTTCAAAAGGCACATGTTGTAATTCAAAAGTTGCCCAAAATCTTCACTTGCTACCTGATAAGAGAATTCATTTTGCAAATGTATGAGCTAATAGACTCAATGAGAGGAGAATTTTATAAGAAATAATTATGCTATCCCGATATCATGTCCCAATCAATTATCAATCAATAGTAACAATTAAAAGTGGTCTCAGTAGAAATCATCTCAAAACTATAATCTCAAAAATCAACAATATAATGAAAAATCACACCAAAAAGTACCCCATGCACTGGCTAGAATCTGGTAAGGCGCGCATATGTATATATCATACTTTTGAACCCATGCCTATGACACACTCCACAAATGGTAGCCCCGAACGTAGGTCAATGGCCCACTCCATGAAAGGTGACTCCAAACACATGCCAATGACACACTTTGGAAGCAGTGTGAATCTCATATCTCGATATCTCAATCCATTGAGTACTAATTGGAAATAATTCGAGATATCACAAATTTCACTTTTCAACTCAATAAAAGTTTATCAAACTTTTGCAAGATTATCTCAATATCTTCAATCTCAAAGCTCATATGAACATTTTATGAGAATCATGTAATTTGAACAAAATGCTTAAAGAATTCATATGCTATATTAACACAAGTAATTTTTCAATTTTAAAAGAACAATAAGCTTTTCAACTCACAAAGCTATTAGCGCAAGTGATCGAGCTCGGCTTGTAGATAGCTCCTGCCTGTTCGCTACTTCATGTTAGACATGAAATCATCCATTTTAGATGCTAGTTAAGTGAAATTATCCAAGTTAAGTTCTATATGAAGGATAAAGTAACGAATCCTCTTATATGTTTAAGTCTTACTTAATGTACATGTGATATCTATACTAGTCGACATTAAACAAATTACATCCACACTTCAGTTGATTGTAGGCTACCCTCCAGCTTATCTTTACACCATATACACTATAAATACTTTGCCATTTTCAGTACAATCAGCCATCACAAGTAGAGAATACATGGTAATAAGCATCGAATTTTCTTTCCCTAGAATTGCCCTTCAATTCAATACTTGTGAACCGAATCATAAGTATGCATTCTGTCCCTTGCATAATCTATCATCTACCCTCAGTTTTATAATCATTTTCATTATCTTTTGCCTTCTAGGAATTCAATAATCTAATTGTCAAGCATCCTATCTATAGCAAGCTTTCAAAAGAGAAAAGAGATTGGAAGTGAATTCTTTAAATCAAGTTTTCTATCTCCTTATTGTTATCTCACTGTCTTCATGTGGTTTTTTACTCATTTATGTCTCCCTTGCACCAATTGACCTTACACTAATCGGTTTCCATATTGTTGATTTCTTTTCTTTTTTTTTTTTTTTTTTGAGGGGGGGGGCTCTTTTTCTTTCTTTCTTTCTTTCTTTTTATATATATTTAAATAGTAATATTAGTTGTTAAACCTTTATTCTAAACTAACATCTAACTTAAAATCTAACTAAGTATTTAATGTCGGCGGAAATAAACGAGTCAATTGGGACATCACACATTCCAAGCCATAGATGCCACTAATTTTGAGCACGGCCATTTATTCTTCAGCAAGAAGGAGGTATTGACACAACTATGGCTACTCGCACTTAACCAAAGATTTAGGTTCAAGATCAAGAAGTCCAACCGAAATAGCATAACTACTGTATGTGTGGAAGCCAATTGCCATTGGCATATGCATGCCACAAAGATCGGGGAGTCTACCGTCTTCAAGGTACATACACTTAGATATAACCTGGTGCATATCAAACGTAATGCAAATTCCAGGTTCTTGGCTTTGTATACTCGGCTAAATACTACCTCATTTGGTCACTTATACCCGGGAGTATTTGCTTGTATTGATTCCTACTACTAGAAGCTCCTGTGTAGGGTAAATATTATCTCCGCATGCTTATTTTTTACTTGGATTGTCTTCTTTCACATAATTGATATTCATGAAGATTTGATTATATTTGCCTCCTATATAGAAATTTGATCTTTTATAATTTCCTCGTACTAGATATAACCTAGATTTGATCTCTTATACCCATAAGAATTTGGTTGTACTCATTCTTGCTGTAGAAGCTCCTATATGGGGTAATTATTGTCTATGTAAGGTTACTTTTTTACTTGGATTGTCTTCATTTACATAATTGAGAGTAAATGAGAGTCATGAAGAATTGATTATATTTACCTCTATTGGGAGGTTATATATAACACTCATACTAATTACAATTATGGTTTGGACATGTAACTCATGCTCACAGGTGGATTTTTTTCTGGAAAAAAAACTTCATACGTCTCAGCAAAACCTACATTATCCACAATCTTTGCAAGATTGAGAAAAAGTAATTAGATTCGTATGACAAATCTACATTGTTTCTGCTACTATTGTTGAGATGATATGTTACGTGGCCAGACATCCTTCTTAGTAAAATACTCGTGGCTCTAAGTTATAGGCCACTGGCTTTCTGTAGAATATAATTTGTGGAAGAAACCTCTAGTCATTGATGATAATACGGTCTACAGATTTGCTATGTGATATGCTTATATTTACTTTACAATATTCTTATGTAGCTACCAAGTTTACTTTGTTTACTGGACAATAGCAATTAAGTTACTGATTTACTTTCATCTCATTTTGATTTTGTCAAGGTTTGTAGTTTCGACACTGTATATATATATGCTCAATGGACGTTAGACGCAATTTACAAAAGCATGTAACAGTTGCATTAATAGCACACCACATCAAAACTAGGTTACAAGAAGAGAATTGAGCATATCTCTGTTCAATGGTAAAAAGAGAATAGCGTGGTATGGCAACTGTTTGGGTTTTGGCTAACGGTAATCCCGTAGAGAGTTTCAAGAAGCTATACTCCTATTGCCATGTTTGAAAATAGCATAACTCAGTCACTGTGACTCATATTTTTTTTCTTCATTTCAGATCAAAAATCGTGCATCGAGTATGCAGTCAATGAGGTGTTTCCTTCAGCCCATCACAGTAGTTGTATTTGGCACATAGAGAAAAACCTAGCACGGAATTGTAGAAAGCCCAGTGCTATATTGTTGTTCAAACACATAGCAACGGTTTATCGCATTGGGGAGTTTGAACGGCAAATGTCATAGATCCGAGGTATAAGCACTAGCATATCGACTAGAGATGCATAACGAGCCGGAAAGCTAGGGCGGCCCGTAGCCCTACCCGTAAAAAGCCCAATGAGCCTGAGCCCGAGCTGAGCCGAGCCCCAAACTCAGGGGCAAGCCCGATCCAGGCCGGCCCGTTTGGCTCAACGGGCCAAAGGGGCCGGCCTGTAATTACGGGCCAAAAGGGTCAAACGTGCCAGCCCGTTAAGGCCCTTGTCAAACTTAGGTAGGGAAAACAAAAAATTAAACTAAGTAGGAAAAACATTTTAAAAAAAAGCTGAGCCGGCTCGGCTCAGCTCGGAAAAGGCCTGAGCCAAAACTCGGGTCGAGCCTAATTTTCACGGCCGAACTGATCCGGGCTTTGGCTGGGGCTTTTTAGGCTCAGTATCAAAAAAGCCCAATCTGAGCCCGAGCCCAAATTTTGGCGAGCCGAGCCTTGACATGCCTAATATCGATATACCTTGAGAATGTCGGCAATAAGAACTGGTCCCGAACACACTTCCCAGGAGATAGATACAATATTATGACGACCAATAATGTTGAATCCTTGAACGTGGTATTGAACCAAGCATTCTGGCTCCCGATTACATGCTTGGTTGAGAATATATGTGGAAAGATATAGGAGTGGTTCCATGCACAGCGTACTAAAGCCAATGAGTATTCATCTGTTCTAACCCCGAAGATGGAAGCCCACCTACGTGAGACATTTATGGCGGGCACGGTTGTGTGTGTCAATGATGTAAATGAAGATTCCATCGAAGTTGGAGTTGTAGGCAGTGCCCTTACAATGAATCTGTGAGAAATGACATGTACTTGTCGTGAGTTTCAACTAAATCATATGCCATGTGCACATGCAACAAGAGCTAAATGTTCAAGGGACCTCTCATTGTACATATTGTGTTCGCAATTCCAAACCACAAATAATAGGCAGGGGGTTGGATGTCACGCCCATGTTATTCTACCAATATTCTTTAGTTGTTTATTGTACCAGTAGCGAAAGCTCTTGTTTTGCCTTACTAAATTTTAATATTAACGAGGGAAGAGATGTGTCAAACCAATAAGTCGTTTACTTTCAAAAAGCCATCGTAATATGTCTTTGTAGTTTTATTCTATTTTAAGTTAAATCAACAATGAAGTAACCTTAGAGTAAATTATCAAATTCCCTTGCCTCCATATGAGAATATTTATAAACTTTTCATATTGTTACTAAGTTGAGTCGGCTTCTTATCTTATCATTTGTTTGTCATGCCAATTTAAAACAGGATGTAAAGCACACACGACAAACTACATTAATAAGTACTTTTATTGCTTAACCGGCCAAGACAAAGGATTGGAAAGCCTTTATATGGAAAAATAGACTTTCAATGTATACAAAAGTCTTCCTTTTATCCTTATATTATGTGCTAAGTTTTCCATACATATGTATACGCCTATGCTCATATTTATTCTTATAACTATTATCATCTTGTTAGACTACTACACTAAGTGAAAAACATTAGTTTGTCCCTCATAAACTTATCATGATAGAGGTAGGCATGAGTATGAGCACAAAATACATTAAGTTCATAAGTGGTTCCCAAATACATTAAGAAATTCAGGACATCCTCCTCGTAGTAGCTCTATAGGTCCGTCTCTACTACCTGCAATATCCTACTCCCATCCAAGTTCACACTCCTACTTTCAGCTTGTCTTTCACAAATTTTGTGGATGAACATCTGCAAGAAAAATAAGAAATCGGGTGAGTACAATGTACCCAGTGAGTAACACAATATTTTGATTTGCCTATTTGTTGCAAGAAATCACATTTTTTTACACAAGTTCAAGAAACATAAGATGCACAAACCTTTGAATGTACAAAGGGCCTAATCACTAGATTACTTACTACCCATAGCATGCAATCATACCGTCCAATGCCAATTGATCATGGTAATACAATATTAGGTAGATCCACATTCAATTCCAGTTGACCCCTACTGGAATTTCAAGCAAAGGGCATTATAAATATAAAGCAAATATTATACTAAGCATCTCTATCTTGGAATCATTAGATAGCTCATAGTATGGAAAAAAAACAAAGCAAAGCAAATACAAGACAGTAGAGTAACACTAGTGATTCAAATGCAATAAAACATTTTGTTTCTTGTCATCATAATGTGTAATGATCCGCTCCACTTTGACATGATATTCTCCGCCTTGAGCCAAGCCCTCACGGTTTTACTCTTGGGTTCTCACTCAAAAGGTCTCATGTCAGATGGAGTGGGTCTCTTGGCATATAAACTGGTCTTTTTTCTCTACCCAATCGATGTGGGATTGAGGCTGTCACATAATGCATCAAAATACATGCTCTTGTTTAAAATTCATGCATTCTAAAGGAAATCAAAACATTGGTTACTCACCTCTTGTCTTGTTTTCTTCAAAGACTTTTGGATAATTCTAGGTGGAAAGATACCTTCAAAATCTTGATATTTCTTAAGCAAAGTAGTCTTTCAAGTGGAGATTACATATATATATATATATATATATATATTGAGAGGGCTCTTTTCCAAGTATAAAATGAGTGTTTTTGGGAGTTTTTCATGGTATTCTATAGCTCTCCTTATTTATAGACAAATTTCTTTGTTATTTTAAAGAAAAATCTTGGACTCCACCTATAAAAAAGTGGCCAATTGTCCCTAGATAATTTTGTGGTTAGCCAATAGGAGGAGGTCCAATTAGAGGCTTGAGAATTTTCTTGCCACAAGGCTGCCTAGTGTTTTCTAGTTTTATTCACGTGATTATTTTTTCAAGTGGCCGAGTATCTTATAGATCATTTATTTATTATTTAAGGAGTCCCTCTACTTAATGTGCTTCTACAATTAAATCATTATGTTTTCGTACAATGCCAATTAAGCACCACATTTTTCTTCTAGGCATTCTTTTGAACGAAATTTGCTAACCGATTGAACTTAGGCATTTTTTTTGGGCAAATTTTCTAACTATGGGGGCATTAGTCAAGCCAAATGGCATGACCAAGAATTCAAAATCTGCATATCTGTGCCAAAGCCTGACTTGGGGATATCTTTCTCCTTTATCCTCAGTTGGTAATATCTTGATCGCAAGTCTATTTTGGAAAAGATTACTGATCCTCTAAGTTGATCTAATAAATCATCAATGTGTGGAAGAGGGTACTTATTCTTTATTGTAACCTTATTCAATCCCCGATAATCGACACACATCCCTATAGATACATCTTTCTTCTTTACAAATAGAACTAGTCTACCCCAAGGGGATGTACTAGGTCGTATAAATCCCTTGTTAAGTAACTCACCTAATTGGGTTCGAAGTTCTTTTAGTTCAGTTGGTGACATGCGGTAAAGGGCTTTGGATATTGGTTTAGTACCAGGATACGCCTCAATACCGAATTCGACCTCACGATCTGAGGGTAGCTGGCAAGTCATCTGGGAATATATTTGGATATTCTTGAACTACAGGTAAGGATGAGATTGAAATAGAATTCTCGGCCTTAACTTGGTGTAAACTAACCCAGAAACCCAAATGGTCTTGTTTTAATAGTTTGTGGGCTTAAAAGTCTGAAATTATTGGATGCTCAGATAACCAATCTATTCTCATGATTATATCAACATCTACGAGGTCAAAGAAGATCAAATTTGCCAAATATATGTCATCTTCTATTTGGATTCTCGTATTAGACATAAAATTCTTTGCCACATAGGTTACCGCTGAGGGTAGTTTAACACTCATTTCTAATGATATAGGAAGTATTTTGAATTTTGCTTCCTGAGCAACACTATAAGAACTGAATGAATGTGTAGCACTAGAATCAAATAAAGTGCCTACAGGTCTACCATTAATATAGGTCGTACCTGTAATAACATTGTTGTTAGTGGTGGCATCTAGCTAGACCATAGCAAAAACTCTTCATGTAGGATTATTGGGCTTCGGATTGGTTGGACAATCTTTGACCATATGTCCCTCCTTGCCATACCTGTAACATAGCCTCAGCTCTTTTCAACATGGGCATGTATGCATCTTATTACATGTTTGACATCACAGCTGATTAGTTCTTGCCGGCTCTCATTGAGTTTATGACTTCTTAGTGTTGGCTTGGTTCGTCATATTCCCATACGATCTTTTATTTCTTTTATTCTCATTCTTTCTCAAAGAGCTCCATTTCTGATTAGCATTGGAACCCTGAGGATAGCGGCTCAATTCTTCCTAACTCGAAAGATTTTTTACTCAGCTTGTTTTGCAAGTAGTGCTCGATCCATCACTGTAGCAAAGTTTAAACCTTGAATTCCTGACATTAACACATCTCGAGCCAACTCGGGCTTTAAACCCTCGATAAATGGATTTATTTTTAACTCAATTGTTCCCAACATATGGGTTGCAAATCTGGACAATTTCTCAAATTTTTGAACATACTCTGACACTGTCATTTGGTTTTGTTTGAGATGGATAAATTCATTTAACTTCTGATTCCTTGCCGTAGTAGAAAATTACTTGGTACAAAATTTCTCGCGAAATTCTTCCAAGGTCATTTCCTCAGTTTTGTCCATACTTATTAAGGTGTCCCACCAATATCCTGCGCTTCCTCTTAACATAAAAGTAGCGTAGTTCACTTTTTCATAATCAGGGACATGAGCATAAATAAACATTCTCTCAATCGTCCTGACCCAGTTTTCTACTTCTATTGGGTCTTTAGCTTCTTTGAAGACGGGGCTTTAAGTCGATAGAATCACTTCATTGCATCATTTTTATCATCCCCATTTTAAGACGATTCCCTGTTTGAGTTTTGTTGAAGTAATAGATCAATGTGACAAGCTTGTTGGTTCACCAATTGAGCAAATTGTTTTATGGTATGGCTGGTATTCTCGTTCTGAGACATGGTTCTATATCTGTTCATGAATTAAAGTACGACTCCAAATCTGACATTATAGACTTTTAGTAATCTTAATTCTTACTTGACTATCTTGTCCAAATTTCTTATATATCATAAGCAAAACCTGTAATTTTCATAGAACGGCCATCCATCCATTTTATTCTCCCAAAATTATGCTTGAATTTTTTTATCATAAAAATGGGAAATTTAACAATCGTATATTACTTAATAGTAAGATACACGAAAATCAAGTTTGGTCCATGGACGGGCGGACCTTATCATGTGGTCAAAGGCTAAAAGAAGTTAGAAGTCAATGACAGAATTAATGTCATAATTTGTAGGTCGAATCCAAGAGAAGGATCATTGAAGTTTGTGTTCAATTCTAGATGCCAAGTGGGCAAAAGAAACCATTTTTAATCCAAATAGGGGTAACCATATGAAAAAAAAAATTAGAGTTTGAGGCTTAAAAGAGCATGAAATAAGTTCTTTAGACCAATATGGAGTAAATCAAGAAGTTCGAGGACTGTTGGTGCAATTTTCGGAAAAACTGAATTTGGGGTGCCATGCGGCCGCATGGTGGGCACTAGCTCCTGAAATTTTTTTCCCCTAATTGCCTGCGACTGCGGGCTATCCCAAAAAGGCCAAATTTCATTTGTTTGAGTCACTTTTGTCCCTTTGTCTCATTTTTCTTGTAATTATTTTAATCCCAAAACATACTGTAATATGAATAGAGGCTATATAACATCTTTTAAGGTTCTCTTAATACTTGAAACCAATTGAAAACTATCATATTTTCTCTCCCAATTCCTTACCTTTATTGCAATGGATGAAGTTTTCAATGGTTGTTTTCTTGGTAGTTTGCTCCTATATTTTTGGATATTCTCTTCTATCACTTAGTAAGACTCACTTACTTGTTTCTATATTATAGATGCTTTCTTCTACTACTTGTAGGATTCACTTTCTTGCTAAAGTTCAAGATCAATACTTTCAAATTAACATTCCAAGTGAGGATAAATCCATATAAAAATACTAAGAAGTATCACCTCACTTAACCTCTATTTCCCATGACATTTTTACCATGTATTAATAAGCATACCCTTTACTTAAGAGCAAGATAAAGGTGTACAAAGCACTTATAGACTTAGTATGTAGTCACTTACTTGCAAGTCAATTGGAGAGTGCCTCTTACGAAGGAGGATATGCATGTAGTAGCCCTTGGAACGCCGCTCTGATGCCACTCTTGTCACATTCCCGTTAATCTACCAATATTCTTGAGTTGTTTCTTGTATTAGTGGCGGAAGCTCTTGTTTTGCCTTACTAAATTTTAATATTAATGAGGGACGAGACGTGCCAAACCAATTAGTTGTTTACTTTCAAAGAGTCATTGTAATATTTCTTTGTAGTTTTATTCTATTTTAAGTTAAATCAACAATGAAGTAACTTTAGAGTAAATTACCAAATTCATTTGTCTTCATATGAGAATATTTTTAAACTTTTCATATTGTTACTAAGTTGAGTCGGCTTCTTATCTTATCATTTGTCTGTCATGTGCAATTTAAAATAGGATGTAAAGCACACACGACAAGCTACATTAATAAGCACTTTTATTGCCTAACCAGCCGTGACAAAGGATTGGAAAGCCTTTATATGGAAAAATTGGCTTCCAATGTATACAAAAGTCTTCCTTTTATCCTTATATTATATGCTAAGTTTTCCTTACATGTATATGCCTATGCTCATATTTATTCTTATAATTATTATCATCTTGTTAGACTACTACATTAAGTGAAAAACATTGGTTTGTCCCTCATAAACTTATCATGATAGAGGTGGACATGAATGTGAGCACAATAAACATTATGGTCACAAGTGGTTCCCAAATACATTAAAGAATTCGGGACATCCTCTAGTAGCCATATAGGTCTGTCTCTACTACCTGCGATATCCTACTCCCGTCTGAGCTCATGCTTCAACTATCGGCTTGTGTTTCACAAATTGTGTGGATAAACATCTACAATAAAAATAAGAAACAGGGTAAGTATAATGTACCCAGTGAGTAACACAATATTTTGATTTGCCTCTTTGTTGCAAGAAATCACTTTTTTTTTTTTACACAAATTCAAGAAACATAAGATGTACAAACCTTTGAATGTACAAGGGGCCCAATCACTAGATTACCTACTACCCGTAGCGCGCAATCATACTGTCCAATGCTAATTTGATCATGGCAACACAATATTAGGTGTATCCACATTCAATTTCGATTGACCCTTACCGGAATTTCAAGCAAAGGGCATTACAAATACAAACAAAATGCCATACTAATCATCCTTATCTTGGAATCATTAGATAGCTCATAGTATGGTATCAAAACAAAGCAAAGCCAATACAAGCCAGGTAGAGTAGCACTAGTGATTCAAATGCAATAAAACATTTTGTTTCTTGTCATGATAATGCATCAAAATACATGCTCTTATTTAAAATTCGTGCATGCTAAAAGAAATCAAAATATTGGTTACTCACATCTTGTCTTGTTTTCTTCAAAGACTTGGATAATTCTAGGCGGAAAGGTACCTTCGAAATCTTGATATTTCTTAAGCAAAGTACGCTTTCAAGTGGGGATTCTATATATATATTGAGAGGGCTCTTTTCCAAGTATAAAATGAGTGTTTTTGGGAGTTTTGCATGGTGTTCTATGCCTCTCCCTATTTATAGACGAATTTCTTGGTTATTTTAAAGAAAACTTTTGGACTCCACCAATGAAAAAGTGGCCAATTGTCCCTAGATAATTCTGTGGTTAGCCAATAGGAGGAGGTCCAATTGGAAGTTTAAGAATTTCCTTGCCAACAAGGTTGCCAAGTGTTTTCTAATTTTACTCATGTGATTATTTTTCCAAGTAGCCAAGTGTCTTCTTACAGATCGTTCATTTATTGCTTAAGGAGTCTCTCTACTTAATGTGCTGCTACAATTAGGTCATTATGTTTTCAGATTATACTAATTAAGCAACACATTTTTGTTTTAGGCATTCTTTTGTACCAAATTTACTAACCGATTGAACTTAGGCATTCTTTTGGGCAACGTTTCTAACCGATTGAAATACATGATACAAATTCAAGTAGTTATTATATCCTTGTCAAAACATACTAGTGCATTCAATCAACTAACCGATTGCTGTAGTTGATGTAAGCTAAGAAATGATTCAATCAGCATCCAAAAAAACACAACTAAGGCATTCTTCAAATTTTATGGAACGTTACATCTTACTCTGCAGCCATCTATCATGCAGCTAATGAAAACAATTGGGTTGCTCCCCTAAGTCACCTCCATCCGTATGTTGCCCCTAAACGTAAGGCGACGGCATTCCCAAGTTGAGAAGGTCAGTAATCATAGAAAGTGAAGCAGATGTGGAAAACACAGGTCATTATCGATAAATGTGTCCCAATCAACAATCGAGGCTTTCAAGGAGATGACCACCGCAAGTGTGGAAAACCCTTTTGTATAGTTTTTTATGTCATTTTGTCCAAACACATGAGCCTCTTATGGATATGATGTTGATGCAAGAGGGTTTTTAGGTTTTGTAGGTAGCAATATTGTGATCTCGGTATGGTGCTTTAGGTTCTGTACTCGTAGCTTTATGAAATATGTTGTCAACAAGCGTTAACATACAGTTCCCAGCAGTTGATCTATGTTTCTTTACAGATAGTCTTGGTAATTCTAAACAGTTTACATTTGCTTTAGCAGGTTGGCTACCCTAACTCTATATAGTCTTGATTTGTATTTCTCGACAGTTATGTGCTGAAATTCTAGAAATTTCAACAAGATTAAAAATGCATTTCTCTCAAGTTTTTTTTTTAATTTTTGTTTTTTGGGGTATCTCTACAAGATATTCGATATTTCTACACAAGTGTTGCAACTGAGCCATTCAAAGAGAGGCCCCTTCAATTGTAGAAGACCCTTTTGGATAGTTTTTTATGCTATTTTCCGCAAACACATGATCCTCTTACGAATATAATGACACAAGAGGTTTTTTCAATTATTATGGACCAATAGTGATCTTGGTATGGCGCTTCGTCATCCATACCTGTAACTTAAAGAAATATGCTGCCAACAAGATTTGACATACAGTTCCCAACAGTTGATCTGTGTTTCTCTACAGATATTCTTGGTAATTCTAGATAGTTTACGTTGGCTGCAGTAGGTTGGCTACCCCAATTCTATACAGTCGATTTGTATTTCTAGACAATCTTGTGCTGAAATTCTAGACGTTTCAATAACATTTTACATGCAGTTCACTCCATATTTCTACACAGTGCTACAACTGTATCCTTCAAAGAGATGACTCCCTCAAAGTGCAGAAAACTCTGTTGAATAGTTTTTTGTATTACTTTGTGTAAGCCGATGATCCTCTTATAGATATGATGACACAAGAGGCATTTTCAGTTATTATAGAACAATATACTGGTCTTGGTATGGCGCTTCTTCATCCCTACCCGTAGCTTGATGAAATATGTTGCCAACAAGATTTGACATGCCATTCCAGATAGTTGATATGTGTTTCTCTATAGACAGTTACGGAAATTCTAGACAGTTTATGTTAGCTACAGCAGGTTGGCTACCCCAACTCTAGACGATCGATTTGTATTTCTTGACAGTCATGTGCTGAAATTCTAGATGTTTCAGTAAGATTTAAAATGCAATTCTCTCCAATTTTTTTTTTTTTTTTTTTGTATCTCTACAAGATGTTCGATATTTTTACACAGTGTTACAACAGAGTCCTTCAAAGAAAGGACCCCCTCAAGTGCAGAAAACATTTTTAGGTAGTTTTTTATGTTATTTTCTACAAAAAAAAAAAAACATGACCCCTTAGGGATATGGGGACATAAGAGGCTTTTTCAGTTATTATGGAGCAATATAGTGACCTTGGTATGGCACTTCGTCATCCCTACCCGTAGCCTGATGAAATATGCTGTCAACAAGATTTGGCATGTTGTTCTTAATAGTTGATCTGTGTTTCTCTACAATAGTCTCGGTACTTCTAGACATATTACGTTAGCTACAGTAGGTTGGCTAACCCAACTCTATACAGTTGATTTGTATTTCTCGACAGTTGTGTGCTAGAATTCTAGACGTTTCAACAAGACATAACATGCATTTCTCTTAAGTTTTTTTTTTTTAATCTCTACAAGATGTTCGATATTTCTACAAAGTGTTACAACCGAGTGCTTCAAAGAGAGGACCCCCTCAAGTGTAGAAAATCATTTTGGATAGTTTTTGTTTTTATTTTGTACAAACCCATGATCCTCTTACGAATATGATGACATAAAAGGCATTTTCAGTTATTATGGAGCAATAAAGTAATCTTGGTTTGGCGCTTCATCATCCCTACCCGTAGCTTGATGAAATATGTAGTCAATAAGATTCGACATGCAATTTATGTTTGCTGCAGCTGGTTGACTACTCCAACTCTATAAAGTTAATTTGTATTTCTCGACAATCATGTGCTAGAATTTTAAATGTTTTAGCAAGATTTAACATGTAGTTCTCTCCTTTTTTTTTTTTTTTGGTATGTGTTTCTCTGTTAGATATTTGATATTTCTACACAGCTATACAGCCATGTCATTCAAAGAGAGAATCCCTCAAGTGTAGAAAACCCTTTTGGATAGTTTTTTTCGTTATTTTGTAAAAACATGACACTCTAGTTTCCTATGAACGACAGTACATTGTGAAATTTTGCTATTTTGTGAATTACCTCATCTAGCTACACTATAGCTTACAAAATTTAGTCTTTGCTCTATATGAGTTTACAACCCAACAATACAACCTTTTCAATTGGAGTCTGGACTATTCATCTTAAGTATGGTCAACACCTTTCCCCCTATAAGGTTGGTAATTAAAATGTTTTTAAAATTATATGGGCCGCCTTAGACCTTTTATATGGCTGTAGGTTAAATGTAGATTAAAGTAACACTAATTATTTCACCCGTGCATTGCACGGGATGATAATACCAGATAGTATAAGCAATTTAAGAAGATTAAACATGATTGTATAAAAAAGATTTAAGCTATGATATTTGATCATTCATGTCAGTGTTAAGAAAAACAATATAACTACCACCTATAATACGATATCTTTTATTAGTGAAGATAAAAAATGATCCACACCAAAAAACACCTAAGAAAAAACATTGAAAAATTTTTTTAGAGTTTGTATAAGGCTCTTAGTGTATTATGCACTGGAAAATATGTTACATCCAGTAAATATAGTTAGAATAAACGATGAATGATAACACATATATTACAATATTTATAGTAAAATTTGTTGTTTGGTCATTTTTAACACAGATCATAATTTTCAGACCTTTTTTAATTAATAACCCTCAAAATATCTATATACTATGAGTGAACACCAACTTTTTTGACCAAATACACATGTGATCTATTGCCCCCTTTTTTTAAACTTTTGTAATATGTATTACTGATATCTAATTTTTCTTAACATATACTTTCTACATACTAAATATTTTGATATGAAAATGTAATTTAATTATTTTTTGAAGAACTGAAATGTCACGACCAATTAAATTGGAAAAATCAAGAATTGGCGAATACTGTAACCAATCAGAAAATAATCTGACGGTGTGAGACAAAGACGGATATAATTCACCGGTTCACAATAAATTTTTTTCAATAATGATATATTAAAATTTTGAACTTTCTGGAAACTCAAGGTCCATAAACTAAGGTCCTATTATGCATAACCCTTCTCCAAGTATCTTAATATAAGCATACATCCTCAATTCTTTTCACTAAATAAACAATGTGGGATTCTCTTTCTATGTTCAAAGTCACATTTTCAATGGCCTTAAACTATACTATTTGATCTTTTATGTATGAGTAAATAAAAACAATATAGGTGTCACCCGTAATATGAACCTAAGGAAAATATTGTGGTTCGATGACTAGAATGGTTGTCTGAACATTTGCGAATATTGTAACCAATTCGGAAAACAATCTGACTGTGTGAGATATAAACAGGTATGGTTTATCCGTCCACAACAAAATTTTTTTCAATAATGATCGATTAAAATTTTGAACATTTTGGAAGTCAAAGACCCATAAGCTATGGCCTTATTATGAATATCCTTCTCTAGGTGGCTTAATATATAGGCATACACCATCAATTCTTTTCACTTTTTTAAATGGTAAAGATTAAAAAAAATCATAAATCAAATGTTCTTTTTCCACATTATTTTAGATAAAAATTAATTTATTTCAATTACTTAATTAAAATCGGTCCAGTGACGTTGAACAATTAACTTTTCCAGTTCGATGGCCGGTCTGATCTTCTAAACATTTGCGAATACTTGAATCAATTTGGAAAATAATCAAACAGTGTGAGATAGAGACGAAACAGTTTACCTGTTCACAATAAACTTTTTTCAATAATGATGCATTAAAATTTTAAACTTTTTGGAAACTCAAGGCCCATAAGTTAAGGCCTTATTATGCATAACTCTTCTCCAAGTAGCTTAATATAGGCATACACACCCAATTCTTTTCACTAAATAACTAATGTGGGATTCTCTTTGTATACCTAAAGTCACATTTTCAATGGCATTAAACTGTAATATTTGATCGTCTATGTGTGTACAAAGAAAAACGATATAGTTGCAACCTATAATACGATATCTTTCATTAATGAATATAAAAAATGGTTTAAAAAAAAAACTAAGGAAAACATTGAAGAAAATTTGCGAATATTGGAACCAATTCTGAAAACAATCTGACGGTGTGAGATAAAGACGGATACAATTTACCAGTTAACAATAAACTTTTTTTCAATAATAATCAATTAAAATGTTTAAACTTTTTGGAAGCTCAAGGCCCATAATTTAAGGCCGTATTATGCATAACTCTTCTCTAAGTATTTTAATATAGGCATATATGCTCAAATCTATGTGTGTGTAAAGAAAAACAATGTAGGTGCTGCCTACAAGACGACATGTTTCGTTAATGAAGATAACAAATGGTCTAAAAAAAAGAATAAGGAAAACATTGAAGAAAATTTGTGAATATTGGAACTAATTTGGATAACAATCCAATGGTATGAGATGAAGGTCGACACAATTCACCAATTCACAATAAATTTTTTTTCAATAATAATCCATTAAAATTTTGAACTTTTTGAAAGCTTAAGACCCATAAGCTAAGCCTTTTTGTGCATGACCCTTCTCTAATATATGCATACATCCTCAATTTTTTTTACCAAGCAACTAATGTAGGATTCTCTTTCTATCCTCAAAGTCATAGTTTCAATGGCTTTTAAAGAAGGAATAAAAATTTCAACATTTTTTTACACGGTAAAAATCAAAAAATTATGAAAGCGAATGTTCTTTTTTATACGATTTTAAGTAAAAATAAATTTATTTCAATTATTTAATTAAAATCGATCCGATGACCTTGAACCCTTAGCTTTTCCGGTTGGATGACTGGTCCAATTTTCTTAACATTTGTGAATACTGGAATCAATCCAAAATACAGTCTGACAGTGTGATATAAAGACAAAAATAGTTTTCCAGTTCACTAATGAACCATTAAAATTTTGAACTTTTGGAGGCTTAAAGTCCATAAGCTAAGGTCCTATTATGCATAACCCTTCCACAAGTAGCTTAATATAGACCTACATCCTCAGCTCTTTTCACTAAATAACTAATATAGGATTCTTTCTATCCTCAAAGTCATAGTTTCAATGGCTCTTAAAAAGGAATAAAATTTAACCTTTTTTTAAACGGTAAAGATCAAAAAATTATAAGAGCGAATGTTCTTTTTCCATGCGATTTATGTAAAAATTAATTTATTTCAATTATTAAATTATAAGCGGTCTGGTGACCTTGAACCCTTAGCTTTTCTGCTTGGATGAACGGTCTGATTTTCTAAACATCTGCGAATATTGGAATCAATTCGGAATACAATCCGATGATGTGAGATAAAGACGGATGCGATTCGCCAGTTTACAATAAACTTTTTTCAATAATGATCTATTAAAATTTTAAACTTTTTGGAAGCATAAGCTAAGGCCATATCATGCATAACCCTTGTCTAAGTAGCTTAATATAGGGGTACATCCTCAATTCTTTTCACTATATAACTAATGTGGGATTCACTTTCTATGCCCAAAGTCATATTTTCAATTGCTGTTAAAAAAGGAATAAACTTTTAATATTATTTTAGGTAAAAATTAATTTGTTTTCAATTATTTTATTAAAATCGGTCTAATGACCTTGAATTGTTAGCTTTTCAGATTCAATAACAGGTCCACTTTTCTGAACATTGGTAAATATTGGAACCAATCCAGAAGCAATCCTACGGTGTGAGATAAATTGAAACCAAAAATTAAGAAAATCAATAACAAGTAAAACTGCTCAAGATAAGGAGTGGAAAGTTTAAATCTAGAGTGATAGAGATTTGAGAAAGTTCTTAGATAAGATGAGTTTTATTAGAGAAAGGAAGGAAAATATGGATAAAGAAAGAGAGATATTTCTAGATAAAATGAAATCTGATTTGGTGATTAGAATTAAAGATTGGAAAATATTGTGATAATAATAAGATAAATCAAACACATCTATAAATAATATAAAAAAGGGAAATGAAAAAAAGAAGGAAATGAAAGATATAAAAGGGAATCTATAACTTGGTAATAAATTAAAAAGGTAAATAAAATTAAAAAAGTAAACTGGAAATGATCGGCCAAGACTATGAGATGAAATCAATGACCAAGATGAAATATCCGGATTTAGCAAATGAAATGGGCGGGAAGACATAAAATGGAAACTATCCTCTTTGAATGTGTGTGTGTGTGTGTGTATATATATATATATATATATGGATATAGATTGGCCCCTACTGTACCCCTGTCTCGAGATCATGAGTTGGAGGCAACATTTATACAAATCAGATATTACTCTAATAAGCATCTACATGACCTAGTAAGACTCACGTACATTGAAACTAACACAACATATTTAGAGATCCTAGAGAGGTAAACATCAGAACATAAACAGTAACACGACATATGGTAGACATAATCATAGTAGATACCATCCATCATGACAAAATATTACTAGACAACAAGCTAGACTAGACTTCTACTTCGGCCTGGGCATTAGGGTTTCAGAGTCGGGTATTGGATTGACCAAACCCAAACCAAATATTTCAGTTCAGGCTCGGGTTAGGTCTTGAAAATAGCAAGCTCATTCGGGTTCAGTCTCAGTTCGGGTTCAGGTAACCCTTCGGGTTTTTTGGAAATCCAGCGCATATTATAACGCATGAACGGAAAAAAGAAAACACTTAAATGGGCAAAAAAAAATTTAAACTATATATAATACACTTAAATGAAAATAATAATGATTAGATACTAATGTAACAAAGTCAACAATTAGATAATAACCTTCAACTAATTGACTCTATATATATTCTAATTTTATAGTTTGATCTTAAAACCAGACTGGCCCGGCTGGTCGGCCCGGAAACCTGGTGACCGGCTACTGAGCTGGTCCAGTTTAGTAAATTTAACAAGTGTGCAATCAAACCGATTATGTCCCGATTGGCCGTTGGTTTTTACACACACCTGGCGACCTGGAAATTAAAGAACCTGCTGGGTTATTTCACATTATTAATTTCATATTTTTTTGGGTTTAATAACTTATTTTCTCTAATTTTTGCCTCACACTCGTGCAGTCTCAACTTTCTCTTTAGCTTCATTCCTTTTTCTAACAACCAAAGCTTCCAAAGTCTAAACAATATCATATTCAGAAACCTCAATAAACGATGCATTATTAGCTTGAAACTTTCGAATTTCATCATCTAACTCCTTCCGTGTACTGGTGTTTCAACCTTCAGTAATTGTCTTTTTTACCATTTTTCATTGCTACAAATCTACAATTTTATATTTTTTTTCATGTGTACCTATCTATTCTAGTTAAAAGATTGTATAGGCTATGCTTTGTTCTTTTATATTTGAGCTTTTGCATGGGTAGAATGATATTTAACTACAAAATTAGGGTATAGTTGGCTTTAAATAGTGATAATTCATGTTACATTTGTCAAATATTAACTCAACGGTTTGATAGAATTTATCCACCACTTCAACCACCGAGCTTATGGTTAAACCAATGACTCGATGACCCGGCTTCTAGTCCAAGTCAATGTCCGAGCCTGGTCTGATAACTATGGTTTTATCATAAACTTGCAGCATTGTCAAGTAATTAATTAAAATAATTTGTCCTGCACAAATCACATGGCATATATATATATAAACAAGCAAAATCTTCTTAGAAAAGGACATTCACATCTCCTACATAGATCTAGAGTTTTGTTTTTTGCGTGTGAAGGAGACGAATGTGGTGAAGATGTGATTGTGAAATGAATGAGATGGTTTTGTGGATTGGGATAAAATTAATTGGAAATTTGAATTTAAAAATTTTGAGGGTAAAAAAAATGTTTGGGTTTTTCAGGGTTTTCAGTTTTAACTCAAACCCAAAGCCTATCCAAACTCCTTTGGTTTCCGGTCCAGGTACCCCAAAACCTAAAAATTTTTACTCACTACCCGATCAGGTTTGGGTATATTTGGGCCGGGTTTGGGTAACCCGTTCAAGCTAGGGTTTTTTGCTCAGGCTTACTTCTAATAATAACCGTGTGCGAGACAACGGGACATATTAGATGTTGGTGGTCCTGCACTGTCACACATTTAACACCCTAGACACAGTGCTTGTGATACTCTCATCCTCATCAGTTAATGTGAGATCGATCACCCCAGGGTTGTTACTGTCTTGACCTTCATTGTCAGAAGTGACATTGACGTTGTTGTTAGGGAGAAGCTCGAGTGGAGCGTTCCCTGGACTCACTTCTATTGTATCATCAACCATGGAGCTTGCATCTTTGAGCTCACTCTCGGAGAGTTCAATTACTTCAATGGGTACATGGATTTGAGGCTCATTGTCAGAGCTCAAAATAATGTATACATCTTCTTCTGGGATGTCCTCATTAGAGCTCAAATCAATGATTGCATCTTCTACTAGTGCATCGTCATCGTAGCTTAACATAATGACGTCTGGCATGCTTTGATTAATACTGTCTACATCGCTCTCATCATCAGACTCAGCTAAATCAACATTGGACGCAAGACAGTTGAACATACTATCAACATACTACACTAGATCGTCCATTTCCACCACTGGTGAGCCTGCTTCACGTAAGTAAAAGTGTGCATGACCTACTAAGACTCTCGTACATTGAAACTAATACAACATGTTTAGAGATACTAGAGAGCTAAACATTAGAACATAGACAATAACATGACATACGGTAGACATAATGGCATAGTGCTATTATTTATCAGTTGAAGTTTGCATATATTTTAGTTGTGAACACGTGACACTCCAGTTTCCAATTTATGTCTCGAAAATGAACAAAAGTAATCCTCTACGTTAGCAGGTCATAAAACATTTGCATCATATGACTAGCAGCACATTGTGAAAATTTACTATTTTTGTGAATTACCTTCTCTGCCTAAACTATAGTTTTGCAAAATTTAGTCTTTGCTCTATGTGAGTTTACAAACTAGCAATACAGTCTTTTCAATTGGAGTCTAGATTACTCATCTTCAAGTATGGTCTGCATCTTTCCCCCTTGTAAGGTTGGAAATTAAAATTTTCTAAAATTATATGGGCCGCATTAAACCTTTTACGTGGTTGCAGGCTAAATGTAGATTAAATTAACATTGGCCTTTACCACACCCCTATCACGGGATCATGAGTTAGTGGTAACACGAGACTTGAAATGATTGATCTATACAAATCAGATATTACTCTAGTAGGCACGTGCATGACCTAGTAAGGCTCACATGCATTGAAATTAACACAACATGTTCGGAGATCCTAGAGAGCTAAGCATCAGAACATAAACAGCAATACGACTACGGTAGACATAATCATAGTATATACCATCCATCATAACAAAATATTACTAGACAACAAACAAGACTAGACTTCCACTTAGGCTTGGGAGTTTAGTTTCGGGTTAGGGTATTGGATTGACCATGCTGAGACTAAATATTTCAGTTTGGGTACGGGTTCTGTCTTGAAAACAGCAAGCAAGTTCGGGTTTGATCTCGGTTCGGGTTCTGGTAACTCTTCTAGTTTTTTGGGTGTCTAGCACATATTCTATGAACATATAAGTGGAAAAAAAATTAAATGGGTAAAAACAACAATAAAAATTTAAAGTATATATAATACACAAACGAAATTAATAATGATTAGATACTAATGTAATGAAGGTAACAATTAAACACTAATATTTGACTAGTTGACTTTATTTATATTCTAACTTTATAGTTTACCATAAACTTACAGTGTTGACAAGTAATTAATTAAAAATAATTTGTCTTGCACAAATCACTTTGAGTTTATATAGAAACTAGTAAAATCATCATAGAAAAAGACAAAGTCACATCTTCTACATAGATTTAGAGTTTTAGTTTTTGTGTGTGAAGGAGACGAGTGTAGTGAAGATGTGATTATGAAATAAAGGCGACGGTTTTGTAGATTGGCATAGAATTAATTAAAAATTTGAATTTAAAAATTTTGAGAGTAGAAAAATGTTTATGTTTTTTCTGGCTTTTCGGGTTTTAACTCAAACCCGAAGTCCTTCCAAACCCTTTTGGCTTTGGGTTTGGGTACCCAAAACTCGAAAATTTTACTCATTACCCGATCGGGTTCGGGTATATTTGGGCCTAAACCTCGGGCTTGGGTTTTTTCCCATGCCTACTTCTACTAATAACCGTGCATGAGACAACGGAACTTGTAACCCGTATCAGATATTGGTAATCCTGCACCATCATACATCTAACAGCCTAGGCGCAGTGCTAGTGACACTCTCATCCTTACCGGTTAATGTGAGATTGACCACCCCAGGGTTGTTACCGCATTGACCTTTATTGTCAAAAATGACATCGACGTTGTTGTTAGGGGAGAAGGTCGAGTGGAGCGTTCTTTGAACTCACTTTCATTACGTCATCGACCATGGAGCCTCCATCTTTGAGCAAACCCTAAGAGCTTTCAATTACTTCCATGGGTGTATGTGCTTGACGCTCATTGTCAGAGCTCAAAACAATGTATGCATCATCTTCTGGGATGTCCTCATTGGGGTTCAAATCAATGATTGCACCTTCGACTGGCGCATCATCGTCTTAGCTTAACATAATGACATCTAGCATGCCTTGATTAACACTATCTACATGGCTTTCATCATCAGACTCAGCTGAATCTACATTAGAAGCAAGATAGATGAACATACTATCAACTTACTACACTGGATCGTCCATTTCCACCGTTGGTGAGCCTGCTTCTCCCGTATAAGAGAGTGCATGACCGAGTAAGACTCACATACATTGAAACTAACATAACATGTTCGAAGATCCTAGAGAGTTAACCATTAGAAAATAAACAGTTACACAACATACTGCAGACGTAATAGTATAGTGCAATTATTCACCTGTTGGAGTTTGCAGGTGTTTTAGTTGTGAACACGTGACACTCCAATTTGCTATTTATGTCTCAAAAACAAACAAAAGTAATCCACTACGTTAGCAAGTCATACAACATTTGCATTATATGACTGGCAGCACATTGTGAAAATTTACTATTATTGTAAACTACCTCGTTCGGCTACGGTATAGTTTTACAAAATTTACTCTTTGCTCTATGTGAGTTTACAACCCACCAATACAGCCTTTTCAATTGGAGTCTGGACTATTAATCTTAAAGAATGGTCTGCATCTTTCCTTCTTGTAAGGTTGGTAATTAAAATGTTTTGAAAATTATTTGGGCCTTCTTAAACCTATTATGTGGTTGTAGATTACATGTAGATTAAGTTAACATTAGCCTTTATCGTACCCCTGTCTCTAGATGATGAGTTAGAGGCAACACTAGACTTGAAGCGATTCATCTATACAAATCAAATATTACTCTAGTAAGCATGTGCATGACCTCATATGACTTACATACATTGAAACTAACACAACATCAGGCAGACATAATTGTAGCAGATAGAATCTATCATAACAACATTTTACTAGATAATAGGCTAAACTAGACTTCTACTAATAACTGTACATGAGACAATGTGATTTGTGACCACATCAGATGTTGGCGGTCTGTACCATCACAGATTTAACACCCTAGACACAGTGCTAATGTCACTATCATAACGTAATGACATCTGGAATGCCTTGATTAACACTGTCTCTATTGCTCTCAACTATCAAACTCAGCTGATTCTACTTAGGATGCACGATAGTTGAACATGCTATCAACTCTCTATACTGGATCGTCCATTTCCACCGCTGGTAAGCCTGCTTCTTCCGTTTAAGAGTCAGTGTTAGTTTCTGCAGCTGGAGTGCAACAGTGTGCGAAAGATGAGTTTAGGCCGTTATTAGTAGGTGCCATCTTTAGAAAGGTGTGCCAATTGGTGGTCCAATTGGTGGTTACTTGGATCGAATCAGATACTCATATTATTATCCCTTTGGAAAACACATATTTATAGTGGCTATAAGGTAAGGATTAGAGGTTATGCATTTATTTCGACCACCTATCTAGCATGTCCTCTATTCAATTTGGACGAGATGGAAGGAAGTTTGGGTCCTAAAAGGATTGTTTCATGTATTTTTGTCGTCTCAATGGATCCTCTATATCTACCATCACTCACGAGATTATTCAAGAAGGAAAGATTTCTTTTGTACAGATGTTAGTTGTCAAACATTAATAGATCTTTGACCTCTATTTTGCACTTTTTATTTTCTAGACAAGGCTTTGAATTCTCGAGTGCGACGTTAGCACCTACGACGTATCAGTATGAGTAGTAGATTAGGAAAAATGAAGAAATAAGCTAGTGTGTCCAGTATTAGATATACAAATGGCAATCCACAAGATCACATACTAAATTCCAGTTATGAAAACCCTACGTGCAAGCTCTTGCTCTGACGGAACAAGTGAAGAAGAAACATTCATCATTACGTAGATGATGAATTTTTCTCCTATACGCAAAGCCAACGACATGTTTGACCATAGCATGTGCAGATTATTTAGGGCCGTGATCATTGGGAGAAGGAAATATCAGGTAAGACGTAAGACGGCTTTGAGTACTCTGTTTCAATTGCATGAGTATATCTTTACTTTAATATTTTAGCAACCCTAAACATAGAAGGTTGCACCTAGTGGTCACAAGAACACAAAGGCTGTCAGGTAAAAGATTTAACACATTGTTACTATAAATGCATAGTTATCCTTTGTTCACTGAAAGTCATTAAAGAGTGAGTTACTAAGTAACTATTCTAACTTTACATGCTAGTGTTAACTATAATCATGGCTAGGGAAGTGAAAGTGCAGTAGTTAATGGAAGTTACAGGTTACTTGAAGACTAAAAGAAATTTAGTTACCTTAAATATAACGCCATGCTTAGTGATACTACGTGTAACCGGCATGTCGCTACACAATTAAATATAGAGCGACAAACATAACACTGTATCAATCAGTAAATTAGGTTTCTAGAGCATCAAACCCTCAAGCACTCTCACAATCTCCGTTTGAACTTGAGCACCACTCATTTTACTTTTGACCTCCGTCTCAACCTCATCAAAATGAGTCAAGAATGAGTCGACGGCTTCATCATTCCTCGCCTCCATCCTTTTCTCATACCCTAATAGCACGGCTTCAATGTCCATAACAACCGAAGAAGGGCCAGTAGACTACCGACGACATGGATTTCTACTTTTAGATCCCAACAGTATTAAGGAAAATCCTGTAGTAAAGCCATCTCCATCCGGTATGTCATTGAAATTTTAGCTGGTCCTCATCTCTTTCATGTTTGCCTGGGATGCTGCTCTTCGAGACTTCATATACATAGCAGTAATAGTTAGGTTCTCATCATCGCTTCTATTAGCTCCCCAATCCTGCCTTCTATTGTTACCTAAATCCTCACTATTAGAACTTATAGACTCCGTTATCTCCTGGGTCTTACTAGTATTTTTTGTAGCTGTTTGATTCTCAGCAGAGTTGAGGGGAACTTTTGCAATAGTTGCAATATGTGGCTCCAGCAAGTCTCTTGCAAGTTTATCTGCGTCAATTTCAACTTGGTCATTAAAAGGCTCCATGGTTTCCATGTAGGCATGGTTTCCATGTAGGGGTTGAGAGCCTCTTGTTCTATTGGGTGGAGAGCTATCGTGACATAGAGCTGTGGGATCAACCATATAACATTAGACAACATTAACAAAAAGGCCCTAAATTCTCTGAACTCACTTTCATTACACCATCGACCATAGAGCCTCCATCTTTGAGCTCACCCTCAGAGCGATTAATTACTTCGATGGGTGTAGGGACTTGAGGCTCTTTGTCAGAGCTCAAAACAATGTATCCATGTTCTTCTAGGATGTACTCATCAAAGTTCAAATCAATGATTGCATCTTCAACCAGCGCATTGTCGTCGGAGCTTAACATAATGATGTCTAGAATGCCTCGATTAACACTGTCTCCATCGCTCTCATCATCAGCCTCAGTTGATTCTGCATAAGATGCACGTTAGTTGAACATCTATAAACTTGCTGTACTGGATCGTTCATTTCCACTGTTGATGAGACTGCTTCACCCATGTAAGAGCCAATGCTAGTTCTTGCAGCCGGAGTGCAATTGTGCGAGCAAGAAGAGTTTGGGCCGTTGTTGGCGGGTGCCATCTTTAGAAGGGTGCTCCAATTGGTGGTTACTTGGATCAAATCAGATGCTCATATTATTGTCTCTTTGGAAGATCGGAAGAGCGTCGTGGCTCTGAGGCAAGGATGAGAGGTCATGCATTTACTTCGACCATATATCTAGTATGTCCTTAATTTAATTTGGGCAAGATAGAAGGAAAGAAGCTTTGGTGCTAAGAGGATTGTTTCATGTATTGTTGTCATCTCAATTGATCCTCCATATCCACTGCCACTGAAGAGATCCATCAAGAATGAGAGAGTTCGGTTGTATAGATGTTAGCTGTCAAACATTATGGATCTTTGAGCTCTATTTTGCTCTTCTTATTTTCTATACAGGGTTTTATATTTATTTCCTTTGAATTTAAGAGTATGACGCTAGCACCTACGACCAATCGGTATGAGTTGCAGATTAGAAAAAATGAAGAAATAAGATGGTGTGCCTAGTCTTATATATACAAATGGCAAACCACAAGATCACATACTAAATTCTAGTTATGAAAACCACACGTACAAGCTCTTACTCTGATGGAACGTGTAAAGAAGAAACATTCATCATTACCTAGATGATTATTTTTTTCTTGTATATGCAAAGCCTACGAAATGTTTAACCACAGCATGTGCAGATTATTTAGGACCGTAATCATTGGGAAAAAGAAATATCCGGTGAGATAAAAGACGACTTTGAGTATTCCATTTCAATTACATTAATGAATATTTACTTTAATGTTTTAGCAACCCTAAACATTGAAGATTACACCTAGTGGTCACCAAAACACAAAGGTTGTCAGGTAAAAGATTTAACACAAAATTACTACCCCCGATTTTACTCAATAATCCATGAATGCATAGTTATCCTTTATTCACTGAAAGTCATTAAGGAGTGAGTTAGTAAAGTATGCTATTCCAATTGTACATGCTAGTATTGCTATAATCATGGCTGGGAAAGTGAAAGTGCAGTAGTTAATTGAAGTTATGGGTTGCTGGAAGACTAAAAGAAATTTAGTTACCATAAATATAACACAATGCTTAGTGACAAATACAACTATATCGATCAGTAAATTAGATTTCTTGGTGACTAGGGTAGTCATGTTTTTCTGTATTACGATCGAACTTGAGCACCAAACCCTCAAGTACCATTGCAATCTCTATTCGAACTTGAGCACCACTCGCTTTGTTTTCGACCTCCTTCTCAACCTCATCCAACCCGATCAAGAATGAATCGATGGCTTCGCTATTCCTTGCCTCCATCCTTTTCTCATACCCCAATAGCACGGCTTCAAGGTTCATAACAATCGAAGAAAGGCCAGCAGACTACTGACGACATGGATTTCTACTTTAAGATCCTACCAGTACTGGGGAAAGTCCTGCAGTAAAGCCATCTCCACCTAGAATGTCATTGTAATTTTAGCCGGTCCTAATCTCTATCATGTTGGCCCAAGGTCCTACTCTTCAAGACTTCTTATATGTAACAAAAATATTCAGGTTCTTATCATCTCTTCCATTAGCACCCGAATCCTGCCTTCTATTGTTACCTAAATCCTCTCTATCCCAACTTATAAACTCCATTGTCTCCTCGGTGTTACTGATATTGTTGGTAGCTATTTGATTCTCAGTGGAGTCGAGAAGAAGTTTTGCAATAGTTGCAATATGTGGATCCATCAAGTCCCTTGCAAGTTTGTCTAGGTCAAGTTCGACTTCATCATTGAAAGGCTCTATGGATGCCATGTAGGGGTTCAGAGCCTCTTGTTCTATTGGGCAGAGAGCTGCCGTGAATGGAGCTGCGGGATGTACAAAATAACGTTAGACAACAAGAAGAAGAAGGCCCTTAGTTCTCTGAACTCACTTTCATTACATCACTGACCATGGAGCCTCCATCTTTGAGCTCACCCTCAGAGCATTCAATTACTTCACTGGGTGCATGGATTTGAGGCTCATTCTCAGAGCTCAAAACAATGTATGCATCTTCTTATAGGATGTCATCATGGGAGCTCAAATCAATGATTGCATCTTCAACTAGTGCATCGTCGTCAAAGCTTAACATAATGACGTTTGGCATGACTTGATTAACAATATCTTCATTGCTCTCATCATTAGACTCAGTTGAATCTGCATAAGACGCAAGATAGTTGAACATACTATCAACTTGCTATACTAGATCGTCCATTTCCACCGTTAGTGAGCCTGCTTCTCCCATGTAAGGGCCAGTGTTAGCTCTTACAGCCGGAGTGAAACTGTGCACGAAAGATTAGTTTGAGCAGTTGTTGGTGGGTGCCATCTTTAGAAGGGTGCTCCAATCAGTGGTTACTTGGATTGAATCAAAATGTTCATATTATTGTCTTTTTGGAAATCACAGATTTATAGTACCTATGAGGTAAAGATGAGAGATCATGCATTTATTTCGACCACATATCGAGCATGTCCTCCATTTAATTTTAACATGATAGAAGGAAGGAAGCTTGGGTACTAAGAGGATTGTTTCATGTATTTTTGTCATTTAAGTGGATCTTTCATATCTACCACCACTGAGGAGATCCATCAAGGGAGAGAGAGTTCTATTGCATAGATGTTAGCTATCAAACATTAATGGATCTTTGAGCTATGTTTTGCTCTCCTTGTTTTCTAGATAGGGCTTTATATTTATTTCTTTTAAATTCTAGAGTGTGATGCTACCACCTACAACATATCGGTATGAGTGATAGATTAGGAAAAATGAAGAAATATGCTAGTGTGCTTAATATTACATATGCAAATGGCAAACCACAAGACCACGTAATAAACTCCCGTCATGAAACCCACGTGTACAAGCTCTTGTTCTGACGAAATGTGAAGAAGAAACATTCATCATTACGTAGATGATGAATTTTTCTTATATACGTAAGGCCTATGAAATGTTTAATAGCAGCATGTTCATATTAGTTCGGACTGTGATCATTGTGAAAAAGAACTATCGGGTGAGACATAAGACGGCTTTGAGTATTCCGTTTCAACTGCACAAGTGGATCTTTACTTTAATGTTTTAGTAGTCCTAAACATAAAACATTGCACCTAATGGTCACAAGAACACAAAGTTTGTCAGGTAAAAGATTTAACACGATATCGCTACCTTTGATTTTACTCAATTAGCCATGAATGCATAGTGATCCTTTTTTCACTGAAAGTCATTAAAGAGTGAGTTAGTAAAGCATACTATTCCAACTGTACATGCTAGTGTAAGCTATAATCATTGCTGAGAAGTAAAAGTTCAGCAGTTAATGGAAGTTACGAGTTGCTAGAAGACTAAAAGAATTTTAGTTACCATAAATATAAGACCATGCTTAATGACACTACGTATAACCGATATGTCAAGTGATAAACATAACACTATATCGATTCGAACTTGAGCACCACTAGCTTTGTTTCCGACCTCCATCTTAACGTCATCCAATCTAGTTAAGAATGAGTCTGTTGCCTCATCATTCCTCACCTCCATCCTTTTCTCATGCCCCAATAATACGTCGTCAGGGACCATAACAATCGAAGAAGGGCCAGCAGACTACTAACGACATAGATTCCTACTTTGAGATCCCAACAGTACCGAAGAAAATCCTGCTGTAAAGCCATCTCCATCAGGTATGTCATTGAAATTTCAGCTGGTCCTAAACTCTGTTATGTTGGCATATGGTGTTGCTCTTCGAGACTTCTTATACATAGTAGTAGTAGCCAGGTTCTCATCATCACTTCCATTAGCACCAGAATCCTTCCATCTATTGTCACCCAAATCCTCACTATCAATTCTTATAGACTCCGTTGTCTCTTCAGTGTTACTGATATTGTTGGTAGCTGTTTAATTCTCAGTGGGGCTGAGGGGAACTTGTGTGATTAGTGTCAATATATAGATCCATTAAGTCACTTCCAAGTTCGTCTAGGTTACATTCAGCTTCGTCATTGATTGGTTCTTTGGTTGCCATGTAGGAGTAGAAAGCTTCTTGTTCTGTTGGCCGGAGAGATGCTGCGACATGGAACTGCGGGATGGACCAAATAACATTAGACAACATCAACAAGAGGGCCCTTAGTTCTCTAAACTCACTTTCATTACATCGTCAACCACGAAGCCTCCATCTTTAAGCTCACCCTCGAAGCATTCAATTACTTTAATGGGTACATGGACTTGAGGCTCATTGTTGGAGCTCAAGACAATGTATGCATATTCTTCTGGGATGTCCTTATCGGAGCTCAAATCAATGATTGCATCTTCAACTAGCATATCGTCGACGAAGCTTAACATAATGACGTCTGGCATGCCTTGATAAACACCGTCTCCATCACTCTCATTATCAGACTCAGCTGAATCTGCATAGGACGCAAGATTGTGGAACATACTACCAACTTGCTGCACGGGATTGTCCATTTCGACCACTGGTGGGCCTACTTCTCCCATGCAAAAGTCAATGTTAGTTCCTGCAGTTAGAGCGGAACTCTTCGTGAAAGACGAGTTTAGGCCATTGTTGGTGGGTGCCATCTTTATAAGGGTGCTCCAATTGGTGGTTACTTGGATCGAATCAGATGCTCATATTATTACCCCTTTGAAAATCATAGATTTATAGTAGCTATGAGGTAAGGATGAGAGGTCATGTATTCATTTTGACCACCTATCGAGTATGTCCTCTATTTAATTTGGACAAGATGGAAGGAAGCTTGGGTGCTAAAAGGATTGTTTCATGCATTGTTGTCATCTCAATGGATCCTTCATATCTACCGTCACTAAGGAGCTCCATCTAGAAGGAGAGTGTTCTGTTATATAGATGTTAGCTGTCAAACAATAATGCATCTTTGAGCTATGTTTTGCTTTCCTTATTTTCTAGACAGGGCGTTATATTTATTTCTTTTAAACTCTAGGGTGTGACGCTAGCGCCTATGACAGATCAGCATAGTTAGTAAATTAGTAAACATGAAGAAATAAATTGGTGTGCCTAGTATTACGTATACAAATGGAAAACCACAAGATCACGTGCTAAATGCCAATTATGAAAACCACACGTATAAGCCCGTGACCTGATGGAACGATTAAAGAAGAAACATTCATCATTATGTAGATGATGAATGTTTCTCATATACACAAGGCCTATGAAATGTTTGACCACAGATTGTATAGATTATTTAGAAATGTGATCATTGGGAGATGGAAATATCGGGTGAGACATAAGGCAGCTTTGAGTATTCCGTTTCAATTGCATGAGTAGATCTTTACTTTAACATTTTAGCAACCCTAAACATAAAAGGTTGCACCTTGTGGTCACCAAAACACAAAGGTTGTCAGGTAAAAGATTTAACACGATATTACAACCCCTGATTTTTCAATAAGCCATGAATGCATAGTTATGCTTTGTTCACTGAAAGTCATTAAGGAGTAAGTTAGTAAAGTATGCTATTCCAACCATACATGCTAGTGTCAACTATACTCATGGCTGGGTAAGTCAAAGTGCAATAGTTAATGGAAGTTACAGGCTGCTGGAAGACTAAAAGAAATCTAATTTCCATAAATATAACACCATGCATAGTGACACGACGTGGGACTAGCATGTCGATGCACTACTAAATGTAGAGCGACAAATACAACACTATGTCGATCAGTAAATCAGGTTTTTTGGTGACTAGTGATGAGTTTCGATAGCCGCGTTTTTCTATATTATGATCTAACTTGAGCACTAAACCTTCAAGCACTCTTGCAACCTCCGTTCTAACTTAAGCACCACTCGCTTTGTTTTCGACCGCCTTCTCAACCTCAACCAACCCAGTCAAGAATGAGTCAATGGCTTTATTATTCCTAGCCTCCATCCTTTTCTCATACCACGATAGCACGGCTTCAAGGTCCATAATAATAGAAGAAGGGATCCCTACTTTGAGATCCTAATAGTACTGAGGAAAATCCTGTAGTAAAGCCATCTCCACCCGATATGTCATTGAAATTTCAGTCGGTCCTAATCTCATTCATATTGGCCCACCCTGTTGCTCTTCGAGACTTCTTATACATAGCAGTAATAATCAAGTCCTCATCATCGCTTCTATTAGCATCCGAATCCTACCTTCTATTGTTACCTAAATCTTCACTATCAGAACTTATAGACTCTATGTTCTCCTCGGTGTTGCTGGTATTACTGGTGGCTGTTTGATTCTCAGTGGAGTCGAGGGGAAGTTGTGCAATAATTGCAATATGTGTATCCATCAAGTCCCTTATAGGTTTGTCTATGTCAGGTTCAGCTTTGTCATTGAAAGACTCCATGGTTTCCATATAGGGGTTGAGAGCCTCTTACTCTGTTGGGCGAAAAGCTGCCGTGACTTGGAACTGTAGGATGACCAAATAACATTAGACAACATCAACAAGGCCCTTGGTTTTTTGAACTCACTTTCATTACATCATCGACCATAAAGCTTCCATTTTGAGCTCACTCTCGGAGTGTTCAATTGCGTCAAAGGTTGTATGGACTTAAGACTCATTGTTGGAGCTCAAAACAATGTATGCATCTTCTTATGGGATGTCCTCATTGAAGCTCAAATCAATGATTACATCTTTAACTAGTGCATCGTTGTCAGAGCTTAACATAATGACATCTGGAATGCCTTGATTAACACTATCTCCATTACTCTCATCATCAGACTCAGTTGAATCTGCATAGCTCTCAAGATAGTTAGGGATGTCAACGGCGGCTCGGCTCGGCTCGCCAACATTTGGGCTCGGGCTAGGCTAGGGCTTTTTTGGTTCCTAGCCGAAAAAGCCCGAGCCAAAGCCCGACTAGGCTAGCCCTGAAAATTAGGCTTGACCCGAGCTTTGGTTCAAGCCTTTTCCGACCCTAGCCGGCCTGCTTTTTTTAAATTTTTTTCCTACTTTAATTTAATTTTTTCTTTTCTACCTAAGTTTGACACTGGCCGGCTGGCTCGGCTCGGCCTTTAGGCCCATATTACGGGCCGACCTGTTTGGCCGGCCAAGCCATACTGGCCGGCCCGGCTTGAGCTTGCCCTAGAATTTAAGGCTCAGCTTAGGCTCGAGCCCGTCTTAAATGAGCCACGAGTCGGCTCAGCTCTAGCTTTTTACGGGCCGGGCCACAGGCCGCCCGAGCTGGCCAGCTTGTTATGCATCCCTAAAGATAGTTGAACATACTATCAACTTGCTATACTTGATCGTCCATTTCCAATGTGGATGAGCTTGCTTCTCCCATGCAAGAGTTAGCGTTCGTTCCTGCAGTTGGAGTTAGTGGGTGCCATCTTTAGAAAGGTGATCCAATTGGTGGTTACTTAGATCGAATCAGATGCTCATATTATTGCTTCTTTGGAAATCACAGATTTATAGTGGCCATGAGAGAAGGATGAGAGGTCATGTATTCATTTAGACCACCTATCTAGTATGTCCTCCTTTTAATTTGGAAAAGATGGAAGGAAGCTTGGGTGCTGAAAGGATTATTGCATGCATTGTTGTCACCTCAATAGATCATCCATATCTACCACCACTGAGGAGATCTATCTAGAAGAAGCAAGTTCTTCTATGTCCATATTAGTTGTCAAACATTAATGGATATTTGATCTTTGTTTTGCTCTCCTTATTTTCTAGACAGGGCTTTATATTTATTCATTTTGAATTCTAGAGTATGACGCTACCACCTGCAACAGATCAGTATAAGTGGTAAGATTAGGGAAAATGAAGAAATAAGCTGGTATGCCTAGTATTATATATATATATATATGGCAAACCATAAGATCACGTACTAAATTCCGGTTATGAAAACCACATATACAAGTTTTTGCGCTGACGGAATGAGTGAAGAAGAAACATTCATTATTAGGTAGAGAATGAATTTTTCTCGTATACGAAGGTCCTATGAAATGTTTGACCTTAGCATGTGCAGATTATTTAGGACCGTGATCATTGGGAGAAGGAAATATTGAGTAAGACACATGAGTGGATCTTTATTTTAATGATTTAGCAACCATAAACATAAAAGGTTGCACCTTGTGGTCACCAGAACACAAAGTTTGTCAAGTAAAAGATTTAACACAACATTACTATCCCTGATTCCATAAATGCATGTTATCCTTTATTCACTGAAAGTCATTAAGGAGTGAGTTAGTAAAGTAGTATTCCAATTGTACACGCTAGTGTCAGCTATAATCATGGCTGAGGACTGAAAGTGTAGTAGTTAATGGAAGTTACGGGTTGCTGGAAGACTAAAAGAAATTTAGTTACCAAAAATATAACACCATGTTTAGTGACACTACGTGCAACCGGCATGTCGCTACACAACTAAATATACAGTGACAAGCATAACACCATATCGATCAATATCTTAGGTTTCTTGGAGATTGGTGATAAATTGGGGTAGCTGCGTTTTTCTGTATTGCGATTGAACTTGAGCACCAAACCTTTAAACACTCTTGCAATCTCTGTTCGAACGTGAGCATCACTCGCTTTGTTTTCAGCCTCCTTCACAACCTCATCCAACCTAGTCAACAATGAGTCGATGGCTTCATCATTCCTCACCTCTATCCTTTTCTCATACACCAATAGCACGGCTTCAAGGTCCATAACAATCGAAGAAGGGCTAGCAGACTATTGATGACATAGATTCCTACTTTGAGATCCCAACAATACTCGGGAAAATCCTACAATAAAGCCATCTCCACCCAGTATGTCATTGAAATTTTAGCCGGTCCTAATCTCTGTCATGTTAGCCCACGATGCTGCTCTTTGAGACTTCTTATACATGGCAGCAATAGTCAAGTCCTTATCATCACTTCCATTAGCGCCCGAATTTTGCCTTCTATTGTTACCTAAATCTTCACTATCAAAACTTATAGACTCTGTGTTCTCCTCGATGTTAGTTCCCTAAACTCACTTTATTTACATCGTCATCTATAGAGCCTCCATCTTTAAGCTCACCCTCAGAGTGTTCAATTGCGTCGATGGGTGCATGGACTTGAGACTCATTGTCGGAGCTCAAAACAATGTATGCATCTTCTTCTGGGATGTCCTCATTGGAGCTCAAACCAATGATTGCATCTTCAACTAACGGATCATCGTAGGAGCTTAACATAATGATGTCTGTCGTGCCTTGGTTAACGCTGTCTCCATCCTCTCATCATTAGACTTAGCTGAATCTGCATAGGTCACAAGATTGTTGAACATACTAACAACCTGCTACATTGGATCATCCATTTCCATTGTGGATGAGCCTACTTTTCCCATGTAAGAGTCAGCGTTAGTTTCTATAGCCAGAGTAGAACTACGCACGAAAGATGAGTTTGGGCCATTATTGGTGGGTGCCATCTTTAAAAGGGTGCTCCAATTGGTGGTTACTTAGATCGAATCAGATGCTATATTATTGCTTCTTTAGAAATCACAGATTTATAGTGGCCATAAGGTAAGGATGAGAGGCCATGCATTTATTTCGACCACCTATCTAGTATGTCCTTCATTTAAATTGGACAAGATGGAAGGATGCTTGGGTGCTAAGAGGATTGTTTCATGTATTGTTGTCATCTCAATAGATCCTCTATATCTATTGCCGCTAAGGAGATCCATGTAGAAGGAGTGAGTTCTACTTTCTAGATATTAGCTATCAAACATTAATGGATCTTTGAGCTCTGTTTTGCTCTCTTTATTTTCTAAAAGTGCTTTATAATTATTTCTTTTGAATTCTAGGGTGTGACGCTAGTGCCTGCAATAGATCAGTATGAGTGGTAAATTAGGGAAAATAAAAACATAAGCTGGTATGCCTAATATTATATATACAAATGGCGAACCACAAGATCACGTACTAAATTCCAGTTATGAAAACCACACATACAAGCTCTTGCTCTAATGGAATGAGTGAAGAAGAAGCATTCATCATTAGGTAGAGGATGAATTTTTCTTGTATACACAAGTCCTACGAAATGTTTCACCATAGCATGTGCGGATTATTTAGGACCCTGATCATTGAGAGAAGGAAATATCGGGTTAGAATAAAACGGCTTTCAGTATTCCATTCCAATTGCATGAGTGGATCTTTACTTTAATGTTTTAGCAACCCTAAACATAAAAGGTTGCACCTTGTGCCAAGACCCCTGTGGTTTGATGGCATCCTAATTAGATTCTTAAACCCTTTGTCCAGGGTTTGATTCCCCATCCCTATAATCCCCTTTGTAATCTTTAATTAAAAAAAAGGAGGTTGCACCTTGTGGTCACCAAAACACAGGTTGTCAGGTAAATATTTAACACAACATTACTATCCCTGATTTTACTCAATGAGCCATGAATGCATAGTTATCCTTTGTTCACTGAAAGTCATTAAGAAGTGAGTTTGTAAAGTACGCTATTTCAACTGTACATGATAGTGACAGCTATAATCGTGGCTGGAGAGTGAAAATGCAGTAGTTAATGGAAGTTACAGGTTACTGGAAGACTAAAAGAAATTTAGTTACCATAAATATAACACCATGCTTAGAGACACTACGTGTAACCGGCATGTCGGTACACAACTAAATATAGAGTGATAAACATAATAGTATATTGATCAGAGGTTTCTTGGTGACTAGTGAAGAGTTGGGGTAGCCGCGTTTTTCTTTATTATGATTGAACTTGATCACCAAACCCTCAAGCACTCTTGCAACCTCAGTTCGAACTTGAGCACCACTCACTTTGTTTTTGACCTCCTTCTCAACCTCATCCAACCTAGTCAAGAATGAGTCGATGGCTTCATCATTCCTTGTCTCTATCCTTTTCTCATACCCCAATAGCACGGCTTTAAGGTCCATAACAATCAAAGAAGGGCCAACAGACTACTGACGACATGGATTCCTACTTTGAGATCCTAACAGTATTGGGGAAAATCCTACAGTAAAGCCATCTCCACCCAGTATGTCATTGAAATTTCAATTGGTCCTAATATCTGTCATGTTGACCCACGGTTCTGCTCTTCGAGACTTCTTATACATAGCAGCAGTAGTCAAGTTCTCATCATCGCTTTCATTAGCACCCAAATCATGCCTTCTATTGTTACCTAAATCTTCACTGTCCAAACTTATAGACTCTGTTGTGTCCTCGATGTTACCCGTGTTGTTCGTAGCTGTTTGATTCTCAGTGGAGTTGAGGGGAACTTGTGCAATAGGTTCAATATGTGGACCCATCAAGTCCCTTGAAAGTTTGTCTAGGTTGGGTTCAGCTTCGTCATTGAAAGACTCCAAGGTTGCCATGTAAGGGTTAAGAGCCTCTTGTTCTGTTGGGCAGAGAGCTACCGTGACATGGAGCTGCGGGATGGACCAAATAACATTAGACAACATCAACAAGAAGGCCTTAGTCTTTTCAATAGTAAAAACACATAAAGTAAGAGTTGAGCGAGATAAATACCTCATTTTAAGTTATGAACTCAATGTAGGTCAACTATTGGGGTTGTTTTGTCGCCCTCCATTGAAGTATTCTGGGAAATCTGTCGCTTACCTTCTCTACAAACCTTGTCCCAATTTGAGGTATGGCTTCGTAAGCCCAAATCTAGACATGGAAATTTCATATAAAAAATCATGTTATAAGTATGCAATGGTTTAACCTTTTAGTCACTAAGAAATTCCTTTTGCATGCAGATTATCACTGCCCCATCATTTATACATAGTACAAGTATGAAGTTCTTTATCGATCAATAGTTCAAGGCCACAACTGAGAAATGGAGAACCTCAATCATATCGTCGTGACAATATATCCATCAAAGACAACATCCTTGTGTACAATTGTCAAGAATGCATAGTGAGAAAGATCAGATATTCAAAAGATTGTACCTCCAGAATGAAGGAAGAAATAAATTGATTTGACTATTCCACATGGTTCTTCCAATGTAATTTTCATAGGAGTATTTTTTCCCCCATTTTCTTTTTGCTCTCAAGGAATTGTTAGATGAAGCATATAGAAAGAAATGGAACTATATCAGAAGTTTTATATCTGATATTAATAGTCTCGTTTGTTATTTTTAAAAAATTAAGTTTAATAGTAGAATATTAATGAATTACATTTATGCATGTTATTATTATTTATTTAGTCAAATTTGGAATTATTCCAGGTACATAGATTAAAATTCTAAAAAATCAGATCTGACTTCTTGCACAGAGCCAGATAGCTAATAAAAATCAGCTAAGTCATATGATGCATGTGACTTGACTAATTTTTATTGGCTATCTGACTCTATGCAAAGAGCCAAATCTGATTTTTTTAGAAAAAGCAAGGTACATAGATGGGTCTCTATAATTGGAACTAATTTATCATTTAAATTAATGGTGGGGCATTTAAAAAGTGCCTCTCTTGATTAAATTCACTAGGGACATGTAAAAAGCAGATGTAATAGAATAGAAATCCTATATTGAGTACACATGTAAGGACATTTTTAGTGATCAATCTGCCCAACTTTATTATTAGGGATGCTGATTACAGAGGCATTTGCTAATCTAACTCTCCTTCTTCTAGAGGCCTTTTAACTTAGTTTTCTACCCCTAATTATACTATGTTAGTTGGGGCATTTTGTAGATGTCACAAATAATCTCAATTTTAGTTGTGTGACGTGTTTTTCAAATTTGATTCCACTAAGTTTCGATGGATGTCTATATTTGAATTGAAACATGTAGATGAAGCATTTATATTCATTTGGGGAACATTTTGCGCTCCATACATTCTCTGAAACAACCATAGATTTTTTCCCATGTTGTTTGATCAGTGTCTCCTTCTTTGGATTAAGTTGGGAATACTAGTTCGATTGAAGATTAACCAGATTCTGCATGTTGACAATACGATTTTAGTAAGTAGTTAAAATTTTTCTCTATGGTCATAGTCGGACATATGTATGAAAATGAAAGGCATGTCATTGTAAGCATTTCAAGGGACTTTAATAACACCACAGTGATGTCATTTCACTTATCACTAGGGGAAAATTAGCTATTTATGGTGGCGGAAAACTACAGTAATTGAACTAAAAAACCGCCTTATTTAATATTTAGAACGGATTAACGGAGGTTTTGTGTGCGCAGGCATAACCACCGCGGTAAAAGATTGCCCACAGTTTACTACCGTTGTAATAACTTTTTACAATAGATTTACGACGGGGGGGGGGGGGGGGGGGGGGGGGGGGGGGGGGGGGGGGGGGGGGGGGGGGGGGGGGGGGG
>CAVNYN010203758.1:0-16405 GCA_963692815.1 Nyctanthes arbor-tristis | reverse complement strand
GAAAGGCATGTCATTGTAAGCATTTCAAGGGACTTTAATAACACCACAGTGATGTCATTTCACTTATCACTAGGGGAAAATTAGCTATTTATGGTGGCAGAAAACTATAGTAATTGAACTAAAAAACCGCCTTATTTAATATTTAGAACGGATTAACGGAGGTTTTGTGTGCGCAGGCATAACCACCGCGGTAAAAGATTGCCCACAATTTACTACCGTTGTAATAACTTTTTACAATAGATTTACGACGGTTCCCCCCCCCCCAACTGTGTATAATATTATACACATCGTTACAAAAGTGATGAAGTCGTTGTAAATGTTGTCATATTTATATTTTTTGACAACAAGCGCATAACTGTCGAAAATGTATTGTTGTGTTTAAACTTTTTACCGCTGTATATAATCAGTTTGCCCTATTACTACATTTGTTTGCCGTAGTTAATTAATATGTCATAATAATATTTTTCATTTTTGTAACATTAAACTGGTATGTCTATTTGAGAATAGAATACTTATAATTGCCAATATATGCTACTGCAAATCATTAAAAGTCAATACACACTAAACAATCAAATAAAATATGCTTTTAGATAATTAAGTAATTCATTCAAGTTTCACAAAATAAATATGAAATTCTACCTTAAAAAAATGTTGGAATGTAATTCATCACTTTCAAAAATTAACAAACTAGTAAAATATCAATCCAATAGAGATATGTGTTTCTTGCAAATAGTGAGGTCATCATCCACCAATGTCTTATATTACTCCATTCAAAAAGAGGGCCACATTTGTCACTTTAGGCTCATTGTTCCAATACCTAAAGAACAAAAAGAAAATTGTATAATTAGTAAATAATTAACTTGACTTAGATAAAAGTCGTTTTTCAAATAAAGCCACAAAAGTTTTTTGACAAATTTATTATTAACAAGGAAACCTTACAACTAAAAATAGCCCAAGACTAGGGAAGGGAGAAAACCAACATTAAAAGACTAATAGAACCAGAAAAAAAAAAAAAAAAAAAAGAGAGGAAACCAAAAGCATACTCTAAAAACAAATAAGATCCATAAACAAAGAGAATAACACTAGTATGGCACAGAAACTAAGATTCCAAGACAAACTCTACCATGAAACATTTAAAAAAAAAAAACAACAACAACAAAGCAGCATGCTCCAAAAGAAATCAGATTAGGCAAAGTTTTCAACAAGAAAGAGCCAACTAAAACCAAAGAAACAACATTTGGATGATAAAGCAGAGCACAAAGAAATTATCCTTCGAAGATGTGACTCATAGAAACTATCTTGTCCCATCCAAAAGTATAAATTTGATCTTCATTACTATGAAAGCACCACCGATACGATATTAGTTTCCCCAAAAATTGTAAGGCAAAGCCGCAAATGTCTTTTTCACTATCCAATCAGGAAGCTTTATATCATTTTCCATTTCTAACATAGGACATCCTACACAATCTATTTCCTAGTGACTTCAAGATGGAGAACAAATCTGTACTTACCAACATATGAAATGAAAAAGCCTGACTTCATGGAGCTTAAACTAATAGATGGCTTCACGATTAACAGATTAACTATGACAGCTTGTAAGTTAGATTCTAACTTCTAACTAATATATGCATCATAACTTCATGCTGGGTTATAGCTATAAGCTAGATTCTAACTAATATATTCAAACTAATTCAAATACTACCCACGTAACACAAACTAACAGATATTGCATTAATCACTAAATTAACCTATGACAATACTCCTATTACCTCTTTCCAGAATTCTTCACCGTATTTGACCAGCCTCCTAGCAGTGAAAGAATATTTTAGATCATAAAGGGTGAGTTCTACCTGTCACAACATGAAAACCTATCTGGTAAAATTAAAAGTAGAATATAAGCAATGTTGCAACCACATTGAAACTTACATATGAGCTTCACTGTGTTTAAATGCATATATTTCTTTTAGAAATTTTAGAAGAAGACAATGTCTCCATCTAGTGCTTCTCAGATTAGTATCAAAAGTTCGTATATAAAGAGCTACACTCTGGCAGTCCGTAAATATATGGTTTGCAAATTCATATGTACATATGACATAGAAATACTTGAGCTCATGCTATAATACCTTATTTAGAACTCGATTTTCAATGAGTAAAAAGTATGGACTTATGCACATACACCCCACAACTATTTGCTAATAAATATGTCTATATGTAATTCCTAGTTATATTCTGATCTTAATTCTTATTACTGATCTAATAAGATTTTCATTCACGTACAGGAATCTGATACGGTAAAAAACTAGGTTTGGTTCTGAAGTTAAATTAATTGATATTCGATAAAAACATTTTATTCAATCCATGACTCAATAAGGCAAAAAAATCACTACATTCAGCTACTCAGTTTGATTTTTAGGATCAGCCATAATTTCAGATTCAAAATCCAAATCAAATGGAGGGATAAAAACTGTAAATCAAACGAATAAATGGAGACAAAAAGAAAACAAGGAGTTTGGATTTGAAGTTTCCATTAGATGAAGTAAATATACCCAATCAGTAACTCTATGAAATAAAATTTTCATTCTATTTATTTGCTTTATAGAATTTTCATAATAACCCATATTTCCAAATTCAAAATTCAAACCAAACACAGCCATAGTGTGTATTGATAGCTCTTGAAAAATTTATAATTCATTCTATCCGCTATATTTTTGACCTCATCACTTTCAAACTTGCAATATCTCAGGAAATTCGTGCATTGCTTGCTCAATTAGAACAAGCAATGTATTGATTATGGGGAGGAAGCTATTATCCTCATATAAGTGTGCATTACAAAGTAAAGCACACTTATATGAGGATAGCTCTTGAAAAATTTATAATTCATTCTATCCGCTATATTTTTGACCTCATCACTTTCAAACTTGCAATATCTCAGGAAATTCGTGCATTGCTTGCTCAATTAGAACAAGCAATGTATTGATTATGGGGAGGAAGCTATTATCCTCATATAAGTGTGCATTACAAAGTAAAGCACACTTATATGAGGATAGCTCTTGAAAAATTTATAATTCATTCTATCCGCTATATTTTTGACCTCATCACTTTCAAACTTGCAATATCTCAGGAAATTCGTGCATTGCTTGCTCAATTAGAACAAGCAATGTATTGATTATGGGGAGGAAGCTATTATCCTCATATAAGTGTGCATTACAAAGTAAAGCACACTTATATGAGGATAGCTCTTGAAAAATTTATAATTCATTCTATCCGCTATATTTTTGACCTCATCACTTTCAAACTTGCAATATCTCAGGAAATTCGTGCATTGCTTGCTCAATTAGAACAAGCAATGTATTGATTATGGGGAGGAAGCTATTATCCTCATATAAGTGTGCATTACAAAGTAAAGCACACTTATATGAGGATAGCTCTTGAAAAAATTATAATTCATTCTATCCGCTATATTTTTGACCTCATCACTTTCAAACTTGCAATATCTCAGGAAATTCATGCATTGCTTGCTCAATTAGAACAAGCAATGTATTGATTATGGGGAGGAAGCTATTATCCTCATATAAGTGTGCATTACAAAGTAATTCCAATTAAGGGAAAAGCTACTGTATTGATTATCTTGTTAAAAATCCTAGAACATTAATTGTTGAACAGGAAGCTAGAACTTCCTTATCCAGTTAATTAACTTGTTGATGTTCATACATTTCCTTTTTAATGTTAACAATTGCATAATTCATTCTTCCAAAACTAAAGATATTTATATTCCAAAGGATGCATCTAAAATCTCAAAACAACATAAATTCATTCACAAATAAAGCAAGAATCTAATAACATTAAAATACATACTTATTGACCAAAGTTTTGTTTTTCAGTTTTTGATGCCACGGGGAAAAAAAGCCATCTGATTCAAGAACACTTCCATGTTTTTCATTTTTATTTTTTTATTTTTTTTAACTTCAAATATACTATTCACTTATGCATAAAGGAACCAGCTATTGGTATACTTCATCATGAACAGTGCTATCACCATTAATCAGTCATGATATGTGTAGTTAAATAAAACGGCTAAAAATTTAAAAAAAAAATCAAAACTAAATAAATTCTGCTTCTATTGCATAAACAAAAGAAAGAGTTAGGGTGAATTTTTGAAGCAAAAACGAGAGAGGAGGCAGAGACGTATCTTATAGGAGCTAGGATTGCAGTGCTCCAATGCTTCGAATCTGTAACAGGCAGGGTTTTTCCTATAAAGCTGAGAAGTGTAGACTGATTTGAGAAGAAATAACGCAAAAATTAGCTTCTCACCTTTAACCCATCGAATAGAGTGGTTGTGTCTTGGGCGGGAGGAGATATGGCTTGATATTAAACCAAGAAATATGTATATCAAAAAGAATTCGTAAGAGCAACCTATGAATTCCTGAGAGCAGCCCATGGATTCAAAGAACGTCACTTACATTTGAATGATGAATCTGACAATTGGAGCTCAGTAGATGGTTCGCGACCGGATTACAATTAGGGCCAAAGGAGATTACAGATAGAGAAGAAGAAACTAACGAACACGCAGAGATTTGGGGGATTAGGGCAAATGAGAAAATCTTTGTGTTTTGATTTTGGGTGAAAGTTTTGAGCGGGATGGTAAACACTTTCCCCGGGTATATTTTGGTAGAAGGAATTAATTTTAATTCCATTTTATTTGTTAGTAGTCTTTAGTCTTTACAACAGCGAATCGATAGATGAGGGAAAAATTATTTTATTTACCGCAGAGGGAATAACCGTTGTCAATAACTAGAACAATTGCTGCGGTTGTAATAATTACTGTCTTTTATACTATTTTGGGTATAAATACCACAAGTATCTTTACCACAGTTACCCAAATACCACAAGTATTTTTACCACAGTTCAAGTGTTGCAGGCAAAAGTCTTTTAATTACGGTTTTTCTTGCCGTCGTAAACATTTCTTAGTAAAAAGCTAATTTTCTCCTACTAGATGCTCGTGCACCATGTCGAAGGAACATATCTCATACAACTGCACAATATAAAGACATTGAATATAACAGCGTATGGACTAACGTTATGAAAACAATCAAAAAGCAATTGTTGCCACTATAAAACCTTATACAAGCATTGTTAAAATGTTTTACATTGTGTGGAGGAGTTTTAACATCATCACATGCAGTAACATTATGACAAACTATAGTGAATATTAAAAAAAGAAGTTGAAGAATGCTATATTGTTACTGCTATTGTAACACGAAAAAAATTGGTTATGGTAAGTGAAGAACTTTCAATTGCACATTGTTCTCTTACATGCCAGACAAAGCTATACCAAATAAATTTAATTCTTTGCATGCTATATATCAATAGAAGCGTTGTGGTGTATATGTAATGTCATTGGGAACTAGTACAAGGGGTAGGATATCTCTTTCAAACCCGTTGGCCTGGCAGTCCTCACGACTTTTCCCCTATGTCTATTTAGTGATTTCACCAAAGAAGAAAATCTTTGGGTTTTGATTTTGGGTGAAAATTTTGAGGGGGATGGTATACACTTTCTCCGGGTATATTTTGGTAGAAGGAATTAATTTTAATTCCATTTTATTTGTTAGTGGTCTTTAGTCTTTACAACAGTGAATCGATAGATGTGGGGAAAATTATTTTATCTACCATGAAGGGATTAACCGTTGTCAATAACTAGAACAATTGCTGCGGTTATAATAATTACCGTCATTTATACTATCTTGGGTATAAATACCACAAGTATCTTTACCACAGTTCAAGTGTTCTAGGCAAAAGACTTTTAATTAGGTTTTTCTTGCCGTCGTAAACATTTCATGGTAAAAAGCTAATTTTCTCCTAGTGGATGCTACTGTACCATGTCGAAGGAACATACTTCATGCAACTGCACAGCATAATGACATTGAATATAACAGCATATGGATGAACGTTATGAAAACAGTCAAAAAGCACTTGTCCAAGTGCCACTATAAAACCTTATAAAAGTATTGTAAAATTGTTTTACGCTGCGTAGAGGAGTTTTAACATCATCACATGCAATAACATTATGACAAACTATAGTGAATATTAAAAGAAGAAGTTGAAGAATGCTATATTGTTACTGCTATTGTAACACAAAAAAAAATAGTTATGGCAAGTGAAAAGCTTTCAATTGCACACTGTTCTTGTAATGACCCGCTTTACTAGTTTCAAGGTTTAGCCTTTATTGTCAAAGTCAAAGGTGAAATACTTAAGTCAATGTCAAATTTAGATTAAGATGTATTAATTTAATTTTTCGGATTAACTTTTAAGTAATTAAATGGATTAAGGACCAAACGAAATATGCTTGGAAGTTAAGGATTAAAATTTATCTATACAACAAGTTAGGGACCAAAATGAACTACTACACAAAGGTAGTGACTATAGGGCCAATTTTTGGAAAATTAACATTAATATATCTATTGTCTTGTGTCAACCGTGAGAGAAAGAATAGAGAATGAGAGAGACCGTGAGATTCGGGAGTCGAAGTGCTCGAGCAAGGAAAATGGAAACAAATTTTGGGAAATTGGAAGAAACAAAAAGAAGGGCAAAGAATTACGATGATATGTAAGTAATTCTCACTTTCAAGTTTTGATTTCATATAAATTTTAAGTTTTAGTCTCTTCTAGGGTTAAGAAAGAATTGAGTAGTTAATCATGGTTTAGTTTTCATAGATTTAAATGGTGTGAAATTAAGTTGAAATCCTTGAACAAAGCATTATTTGAGACCTTAAAATAAAATCTATAGTAGTTGTTAATTAAGTGAAGTTTTTGGATTAATTCTAAGATGGAAAGCTATGTCTTTAATAAAAAGAGAAGTATAAGAAGTTAATATTGAACTTTAGGAAACCAAGCATGTACGTATGAATTTAATAAAAATGACTTAAGGTTGGAATTAGATCATGTATATTATTTCTGCCCATCAATTTTAGAGGGTTATAACTGAAAGTATATGTTGAATTTTAGCCAGATACAAGCTGGAAAATAATCGTCTATGCGTTGTCTATCATCTGAAATTTGAATGACACCATTTAGAGACCGATAGAAGTTTTTATGATATGTTTTGTGAGAGTGGTGTCAGTGTTCACCGAGAATAGATTTTTAGGAGGTTGAGAAAAATATTTTGGTGTCCCAGAGTTGTTTTCTTGAGCTCAATTTCATATATGTTGAAATTATATGAGTTTTCTACCTTCTAGGAGAATTTCATAAGCATAAGACAATGTTCTTGATTATAAAATGGTTTTAAATGTATATTGCCCAAATATGAAAACTTAATAATCTTGTTTGAAAAATTTAAATGAATAGGGGACTTGTAACCAAAAAGGAATTAATTAAGTGTACTTAGCCTTCTTTATCCTTACCTCATGATAGAATATGTGAATATTAAGGTGGTTGCTAAAGATTAGTTTAACTATACAAAGATAGGAATAAACTAGTATGATTAATGACTTTAAAGAAGGGGAACTTAGAAAGCTATGGATTCAATGTCCAATTTTTGGTAAAAATGAGAATTTATTGAGCTACCATAAAGTGTTGAATATAAATGTCAAGAGAACGTCTTACACATTATTTGGAATTATGATATAAATGACAATGGCTATTGTTGAAATTGAAGGTATTAAGTGTTGTTGATATTTTAAAGATGTAATCCTATGGTAATTGTTAGACTAATTGCGTCAAGAGCTATTACAATATGGGAAGGCAGCTTTATTTAGTTAAAGAAATTATAGAATTGGCATGAATTTAAGTTAAAGAAATGAGATGTTTTAATATAATGGATTGATGTATTATATTGTGAACAACTAAGTAAGTTAGGACGTGAAATAAGTAAATGGAAAGAAGGGAAAGTCAATGACACAGAATGATTTGAAAGTTATAAAAAGAAATTACTTGAACAAGAAGATATTATGAGAAAATAAATTGAAATTTGAGTCTTTATGTTATATTACAGGAAACATGAAAGGATGCTACATGTACATGGCTACTTAGCCGGTGAGTAGAGTCTTTTCTTTTCTTTTCTTTCGAAATGAAATACACTATGCTTTGATTTCACCGAAACTTGCAATGTTTTATAATGAATGTATTTCCTATGAAATTTCAAAAGTTGATATTTCTTATAAAAGTTATGTGGATTTTCTTTAGAAAAGTTTATGTGGAGTTTTATGCAAACAAGATGCGCATAATTTTTAGACAAATGTTTGATTTGAAATGTGATTTATGATATATGAAAACCCCCTAAATTTGTATTCAATGTTATGAATATGCCGCCTATGGTTCAAAATGTTAATACGATATGCCACACAAGTGAAGGGGCCTAATGTGCTAGCTATGGCTCAAACTAGTTGTTGTGCCGTCCAGGGCGAAATGGTCATATGGTACCTATGGCCCAAGCTAGTGTCTACGCGCGTATGACGAAAAATGAATATGGTTACATGATGGCATGGGACTATGAATACTCTTTAGGGTGGGTTTTATGATGATTATTAAATGAAATAATGTTCATGATAGTTTCTAACATGTAATGATTCCATCAATATTGACGTTATGCTAGAATTATATTTCAAATTATGAAAGTCCAAAATTGACTTTTACGTTTTATTTGAGATTTTGCAAAAATTATATTTCAACCATTTAAAGCATGTTTAATTATAAAACTTCACTCACTGGGCTCATTAGTTCATATTTTTTCTAAATAATTTTCTGACCCGGTAGCAGTTAGAGTTTGGGCAACACGTTAAAGTTGGGCCTGCTATTTTAAGAATTCGAGCCACTACATAGAATTTAATATAGGGTTTTTTTTTTTGCTATTATTATAATTTATAGACTTTGTATGGTTAAGTTTACTAGTATACATTGGGAATTCTGAGTGAATCGTACTTGGTTTAGTATAATTTTCCATATATGAAGTATTATTACTTGTAATGACGGGAATTATTATATTATGAAGTGTATATGGGTTTGATGTTGAATGTTAACACGGGTTGGTTTGTTATCAAAGTAGACGAAATGCTGTCAAAATTTTTCTAGAATAATTAGTATGTTCACGAGCCTTGACGGTAGATTCCAACTTTTAGTTGGAATTTATCGTCGGCGCACGTCACACTTCAAGTAAGTGTGAGGTACTAGGAGTGAGGCGTGTCAGTTCTCTACCATGCCGAACAAAACTATGATTTTGGATATAGAAAGGGAATCTCACATAAGTTATTTGACGAAAACAATTGAAGATGTATACTAATATTAAGCTACTTGGAGAAATGTTCATAATAGGGTCTTAATTATGGGGTCTTGAGTTTCCAAAAAAATTTTAAAATTTTAATAGATCATTATTGAAAAAAATTATTGTAAACCGGTGAACCGTATCCATCTTTATCTCATACTTGTTTTTCAGTTGATTCCAGTATTCACAAATGTTCAAAAAATCAGACCAGCATCAAACCCGAAAAGCTAACAGTTCAAGTTCATCGGACCGATTTTAGTTACGTAATTGAAATAAATTAATTTTTACCTAAAATAATATGGAAAAAGAACATTCGTTTTTACAATTTCTTTATCTTTACCATTTAAGAAAAATGTTGAAATTTTGTTTCTTTTTTAAGAAGCAATAAAAAATATGACTTTGGGCATATAGAAAGAATTCCACATTAGTTATTTAGTGAAAAGAATTGAGGATGTATGTCTATATTCAGTTACTTAGAGAAGAGTTATACATAATCAGGCCTTAATTTATGAGCCTTAAGTTTTCAAAAGTTCAAAATTTTAATGGATCATTATTGAGAAAAACTTATTGTGAACCGTATCCATCTTTATTTCACACTGTCAGAATATTTTTTAGATTGATTTCAGTATTTATAAATATTCAGAAAATGGAACTGGTCATAGAAACAGAAATGCTAATGGTTCAAGGTCATAGAACCGATTTTAATTAAATAATTCTTACCTAAATTAATGTGAAAAAAAAGAATATTCGATTTTATAATTTTTTGATATGTAACTTTTAAAAAAATATTGAAATTTTATTCCTTTTTTAAGAGTAATTGAAAATATGACTTTTAGTATGGAAAAGGAATCTCACATTAGTTATTTAGTGAAAAGAATTGAGGATGTATACAAATACTAAGCTACTTAGAGAATAATTAAGCATAATATGACCTTAGCTTATGGGCTTTAAGCTTTCAAAAAGTTTAGGCTGCGTTCTTTTCGTGATTCAGTTTTCTATTTTTGAGTTTCTAATGCATTTTTAATTTTTTTGTTTTGAGTGCTTATTTTCAGATTTCTAAAAATGCGTTTACTTTGTCATTTTGGAAAACTTTTTTAAGAAACTTAAAACTGAAAAATGTGTTCTTTTTGACATTTTTAAAATTTATTTACTTGTTAAGTAAATTAAATTATTTTGTTCTTTCGTTAAAGAAAATTATTTTGTTTTAATGTATCATTATCAAGATTAAAATATGAAAGTTTGCTATAGTTTGTTATGAGGAAAAAGAAAATACAAAAAAATAAAAATAAAATTAATAATAAGAATAAACTAACTTTAGAAGCATAGGATACACGAATAAAATTAGAAGATAGAGAAATTAGAGGAGGAGGGACGAAGGGTTGTAAAATTAAATGAGAGAGAAATTGGAATTCTCAAAACAAAGCGTTTTCCTTGTTTTTAATTACATACCTATTTTGCTTAAAAACTCTCAAAACAATTTTTTATCATTTTCTGTTTTCTTTGTTAAAAAATTTCTTGTTTTTCAAAATTTGTTTTTGAAAATATGAAAGTAAACGCGTTTTCAGTGTTTTAAAAATTGAAAACTAAAAATGGTCTCAAAATAGTAAAGAGAACAGGCCCTTAAAATTTTAATATATCAATATTGAGAAAAAGTTTATTGTAAACCAATGAACTGTATTCGCCTTATTTCACACTGTTGGATTGTTTTTCAGATTGGTTAATTCAAAAATTTTCTTCAATATTTTCCTTAGGTTTTTTAAGACTATTTTTTATTTTCATTAATAAAAGATATCGTATTATAGGTAATATCATTATTATTTTTTTACAGACATGTAATAAATGATCAAATATTATATTTTTAGGGTTATTAGAAATGTGATTTTGGGAATAAAAAATGAATCTCATATTAGTTATTTAGTGAAAAAATTGAGTATTTATGTCTATATTAAACTACACAGAGAAGGGTTATTCGTAATCGGGCATTGGCTTATGGGTCTTGAATTTTCAAAAAGTTTAAAATTTTAATATATCATTACTGAAAAATGTTTATTGTGAACTGATGAACCGTATCTGCCTTTATCTTACACTATCAGATTGTTTTTCAAACTGGTTCCAGTATTTACAAATTTTCTTTAATATTTTCTTTAGTTTTTTTAGACTATTTTTTATCTTCATTAATCAAATATATCGTATTATGGGTGGCACATATATTTTTTTACACGTACGTAAACGATCAAATATTATAATTTAAGGATTATTAGAAATGTAACTTTGGACATATAAAAACAAACTCACATTGGTTATTTAATGAAAAGAAAGAATTGAGGATGCATGCATATTATTAAACTATTTAGAGATGGGTTATGTATAACAGGACCTTAGCTTATGGGGGCCTTGGACTTTCAAAAAGTTCAAATTTCTAATAGATCATTATTAAAAAGTTTTATTATGAACTAATGAACTGTATCTATTTTTATCGCACACTGTCGGACTGTTTTTTAAATTAATTCCAATATTTGCAAATTTTCTTCAATGTTTTCCTTATTTTTTTAAGACCATTTTTTATCTTCATTAATGAAAGATATCGTATTATGTGTAACACCTATATTATTGTTTTTACACACACGTAAATAATTAAATATTATAGTTTAAATCTTTTTTATACAATCATGTTTAATCTTCTTGTGTTACTTATATTACCTGATATTATCATCCCCATGTAACGCACGGATAAAAATCTAGATAATAAAATTCTCCTAACAAAGTAAAATGGCTCATATTGAAAAGTACATTATATTACTCACAACTCAAAAGGATGAAAAGAATCAAAATAAGCTGGTTGTGTTTTCCTTGCTCTAAACAACTAATCACATGACTAATTAAATCTGATTACTGCAAACTAACAGGCTTACAAAGAATCCCCTTTTCTTGAGCTTTTTCGTTAATGAGTATCCTTTCAAAAATAAAAAATTAATGTGTACGGTTGCCAAAATTTTTTACATAACTATATTTGAAAAAAATGGTCTAATAAAATGATATATCACCTAAGTAAAAAATATATTTATGAATGAATAAATGGACTAATTATAATGAATTCGCAAGGAAATATATTAAAAAAAAAAGATCAATATAAAAAAGAACAATCCAATTTTGGAACCAAGACAGCTCAACGACGTGGCAGAATAAAGTCAGAAATTAAGGGCATAGTTAGAAAATGATACAAGGATAGCCAGAATATTGGTTCCCCTAACCAAACACTATTTTTATCGTTTTTGTAATTTTAAAAATACGCAAGTCGAAAAATAGGGTAGTAAAGGGTGGCACCCCTTGGATCAATCTCCGCCAGAAATACGTGGTCAGAAGGAGAACAGATTTTTCTTATGAAAACGTCATTCAGTTGAGAGACTTTCTCGATGTAAACAAACGAATTGAAGACATTTTAAAGTGGGATAAAGAAATTTTTAGTGGAAAAATGCCCAACAACAATTCAAAAAGGCATTCATCTCCAAGCTGAAAGTCACCATCAAGAATTCCCACTCAGCCTCCAAACATGCAAGCCCACGAGTGAGTGTGACATTCGACCTTCCCATTGAATTGAATGCATAAAGTTTCTACTTAGCAGTGAATGTTTTCAACTGTGGTTTTGATCAAATGGAATTCCCACTTTTTCTTTAATCAAATTATCTGTGTTTAAGATTCCAACTTAAATCCATTAACCCATCCAATGGAAATACCTCTGCCACTTGGAGCAAAGTGTTGTGTGCGAGAATGGACAAATAATTAAAATAAAATTTCACATCACAGTTTTGTTTTTTAATTTCTCAGTCTTTTCGTCAACATGTACGGGCCCAACAAAATTTTTTACCTGATTCTAGTCGGATCAAAATTTTTCTTTATTACTTTTCCAAAAAAGAAAAAAAAAATTCTTTATTACAACTTATGTCAAGTAAAATTGCTTGATTCGCCCCTATCTACAAGTTAAGAATGTTGAATGTTCTGAGCTAGCTACTTTGACCTCTAATGAAAAGTTTTGTTCTGAATTTTGAAGAGTAAAATTATTTGAAAGTGATTAAGCAAAAATTCTACTTTTTAATTGTGTGTGTGTATATAATTGAAAAACAAGAGGACGTTTGCAACGGAAGTAATGTAATTTGTTCATTAATATATGCATTACTTTTTAAAGAATGTATAATTATTTTTAACAGTGCTAGTAATGATTGTCATATGATGTGGTGATTTTTTGGTTGCCCACCCTAGTCAACCCGACCAAACAAATTGCCCTGGTCGGGTTCAGTCGACAGATTGAAGTTTTCTTTTTCTTTATTTTTTGTTTTCCCCTTCCTTTTAAGGTATAATTACTAGCAGTACAGAAAATGCAGAAAAGAAAGAAATAAACCGAAAATGTGTTTAAAAAAAATGCCAAAACCAATTCAAACCGGCTAACTCCGCAACCGGCCAAGCGACTGGTCGAGTTTCTTCAGTTTGCCCAAAAAGCTAATCCAACCCGCCGATACCCACCCTCATTAAACGTGGTGACATATGGTTATAACTGTTATCATATTAATATGTTTTTAGGGTCAATTTAACAAAAGGTCCTCAGCCTTTATAAAAAGTAATAGTTTCGTATCTAACTTTTTTTTTTAAAGACTATAATTCTCTCAACCTTCCAAAAAATATAGAAGGTCCCTGCATAAAATTTTCGTTAATTTTCACAATTCACTTTTTTTATAATAGATAGTTTTACCCTTTATTTAAATGAGAAAAATAAGAAAACAAAAATTTTAGAAATTTATTTTTATTTCTCTTTCACTTTCCCCTTTCACATATATTTATACATATTTATATGTATATTGTCTTCCCATCCACCAACACATTAATCAATGTATTATCTTTTTCAATCACCAACTTATCACCACCAATGCTGTCATAGTAATTTTCAATAGTGAACTCTATGAAATGCAAACCTAAAAAATAAATAATAATAATAATTGAGATGTTATATATTGATATTTAAGTCATAAAATTGTAATGATTAAAAATGTATGAATTTTTCTTATGGAAAAAATTGAATGAATGAATTACTGGTAAAAAAAGTGACGGTCCCTTCCCCTTTTATTTCCGCTGCAACCCATCACATCCCAAATTTTCTCATTTACATGTAGCTAAAAGGGGAGGAAAATCTTTGTTTTATTGTTGTTAGAAGCAACTTAAGTGGAGTCTTAACCTTTCACCCACAAAAAAGAAAAAAAAAACAAAAACAAAAACAAAAAACAAAAGTCGAGAAAAATCGTGGTGGTGATACTTGGTGAAAGTTAGAAGTAATTAGTTGGAGAAAGAAACATGCTCTTTTGTTCTTTCATATTAAATATTTAAGATTTTTTAAAAGCTTTTCGCATTTATTTTCTTTTATTTCATGTAATGAGGGTAAAATTGTCATTTTGTAAACATATAAATGTGAAAATGGTTGAAAGTTGTGTATAGGGACTTTTTGTGTATATTTTTAGATTGGGGACTTACAACTTTGAAAAAAGGTTACGAATGCAATTATTACTTTTTACAAACCTTAAAGACCTTTTCCGAAATTCAGCCTATTTTTTAAAAGTACAAATACAATACTCCTTCCGTCCCATAAAGATATTTTCCTTTCATTTTTCACATAGATTAAGAAAATATCATTTAATATTATTGAAAATTTACAATTTAATATATTTTTCCTGATATACCCTTTGACTTATTTAATATTTCACTTTAATTGTTTTTTATTGTTGATTACTATACACCATAAATGAGGGTATATTAGAGAACTTAAAAATTAATTTAGGAAAAGAGAATATAATTTAGGATGGATAAAAAAGAAAACAGAGAATATTTTTTTGGACGGAGGGAGTACAATTTATCATTTTAATTATTGGAATTATATCCTACAACCATTCAATAAACAACCAAATAAACCAAACAATGTAAAGTTGACCAAACACACACAAAAACATACGTTTGACCGTACTTGAACCTAAGATCTCGAATATCTTAAGACATCTTCCTTACCAATTAAAATAAGACATCATTAGAAAGATATAATTATATTTATGCGTACTTATAAATAACAATTACTCATTTTTATTTTAAATTAAAAAAGGGGCATAAAAGTGGCATACCTCGCATTGATGCCATATATATTATATTTACAATGAAAATTTTCAAGCATAAGTTGTACAGCACCAATTCCAATGAAATTGATCTAGTGCTATATGTATGGCACATTATTACATCACGTGGTCATGTGGTATGTATCGGGACACACTATATGATTATAATTAATCATATGGTATTTGGTGTCATAATGTGCTATATACATGGCGCATTAGCGCCAGAACGGAACTACCAATTCCAATCTATCGTCAGAGTCTAGCGGCCAGACTTTAGCAGTAAATCAAAATCATATATAACACCTTGTGACATAACCAACCCTTTTATTGGTAGGTTTTAGTTGTTTAGTCACATTCTGACGTCATACATAAAGCACAGTATAGCACCACATGGCCCATGTGGTGTGCCTTGATACACGCTACATGAACCATATAGTATCATAATGTACCATATGTATGGCACTAAATCAATTTTAATAAATTATTGAGCCCACAAGACCCGCATCCAAATTAACCAATAACTCCATATGGTGTGAGACTTGTATATTTAAATAGATCGGAAGAGCACACGTATGATCCCACCTTGTATTTTTTTATATACAATTTGAACGATCCCACCTTATATTTAAAATTAAAAAAAAAGGATATTATAAAAAGGGAAACTTCCTCGCTAACACTGGAGTGTATGTCTATATGTGTAGTATGTAAAAAATATGAAAAATGTTTAAAAATTTCTCAAAAGTTTTGTAACAAAATTTTTAGAAAGTTTTTGAACACTATTCTACAAAAATATATTACCTCCGTCTCACAAAGAAAAACTCATTTTAGTTTTCACAAATATTAAGAAAACTACAGTTAATAATGAAAGAAAAGAAAATTTTAATAGCATTTCCCTACGTATATACCCTTTTATTTATTTATTAAAAATTTCATTTTAAATAATCTATTTTGTTGATTACAAGGGTAATAAAGAACACTAATATTCCAACTATATCTTTAAAAGGAAG
>CAVNYN010203757.1:1806-31069 GCA_963692815.1 Nyctanthes arbor-tristis | reverse complement strand
TCTCTGTTCTCATCAGCTAAAATTATATTAAATGACACATGTTGAACAATGAAAAATTAAACACCGTTCTTGCGTTTTAAGTGCTTCAAATGAAAGTGTATGAGCTTTCATTAACTTGCATAAAAAAGGAAGCAGTTTGCGTTATGTATTCAATATAAATGGCAATACTGTAAGCTTTGTGATTAAATTTGATTGGTTTACAATTTCAGATTAATTCATGTCCTAATTATTGGTTTAAGGATATGTCGCAAGTTGCCACCCACGGTGAAAAGGCACAAATTTTTCTTTTTGACTTTTCTATCATGTGGCATCATGGCTCATTGTCAAAGGGATAGTGACCACTGAACAAATTTCTAGAGTTGCCATAGAGGGGCAGCAAAATGTTCACACTACTTTTGGGCAAGGCAAAACGTGTATAAAGATACAAATCAAAGAAATTCTAAATATACCTTATTATTTCAGGATGATCTAGCAAGTGAGGATGTTAGAGTTGCAAAAGAGAAATTAACTCAATAGTGACATGGTTATAGAATATTGAGTTTGTTTTGTTCATACTAGAGTTGTTAGATTGTATCTAAGTTGAATTAGGTACTACCCGTGAATTGTGGGAGTAGCCTTGCTTTCTTCAAATTTGGATATTGAGAACTTGACGTTGAACAAATAGTAGTATATTAGTGCTAAACCTTCTACTTGGTATTGTAGTGGTTGCATTACTATTAATGAGAATTTAGTCTATGTTACATTGTACTGTGATACCCCAAACGAGAAAATGGTACCCCGTTCTGCGATGGTGAAATAGAGTGTTAAATAAGCTCTTAAGTAATTCTAAAATTTGAATATGTATCATTGGTGCTAGACGCTTTAGATAAAGTTACAAAGAAGTAGATTACTTTAGAAATTTTGAGAAGCTTCTTATTTGAATACTTGATCAAGTATATCCCTCATTTATGAGGGATACTGTTATGACTTTAACTAAAGCGGAAAGATAGACATCATATACCTGTTACATATATTGTTTGTAATAGCTAGCTACAAATGTAAGGTATAACTCGTCTTGAATTATGATATAAGTCAAGACATATTCATCGTATACATAATACTGTTAGGCTGTTGCTCTCAAATGGAACAATATCCTGCATTGATTTTGTTAAATCGAAAGACAACTTAGCGGATCCGTTTATTAAAAAGGTTATCGAGAGAGAGAATAGACTATCCATCAAGGGAAATGAGGTTAAAGCCTAAAAAAAGATGAGTCAACTTGACAAAAACCTAACCTGGCGACTAGAAATCCGACGGACTGGGTTCAAGAGGAAAACTGGTCATGATTAACTTGAAAAGAAGTACTTTGGAAGTTTACAGTCCTTCCCATTTCTATAATGCAAAAGTGCCGCCTACAAAGAGTATTAAGGATAACCTATGCTTTTAATGATGTCTATACCTTATAATGTGTACAATTGGGGTATTGTAGGGTATTCTTTATAGTACATCACCTATGTAAGTATGAATGTGGATGATTCGTTGAGAATTTTAGTTAGGCGAATTCTCTAAAGCACTTGCAAAATCCAAGTAGGTTAGGGCTGGAACAATGAACAGAACATAGAAATTGTAACATCCCGTAAAATTTTAACTTCTCTAAAGCACTCGCAAAACCCAAGTAGGTTAGGGCCGAAATAATGAACAGAACAGAGAAATTGTAACATCCCGTAAAATTTTAACAAAAATAAATTAAGCAACGCGATCGTTATTTTGATAATAATAGAATAATTACTTGAATTTGCATCAATTATGTCAAAGGATTAAATGAGTATTACTCAACTGATGCCTAAAACAAAAATGTGGTTATTGAGTAGTGTAACTCAAAATATAACAACATAATTGTAAGATCACATTAAGTATAGAGACTCCATGAGTAATAAATGAATGAACCCTAAGAAGTCACTTGTTCACATTAGAAAATAATCACATGAAAAATTAAGAAACACTTGTTATAGTCCTTATTGGCAAAAATTTCCTAAGTTTACAATTGTGCTCATTTCTATTGCCTATCTCCAAAATTATCTAGGGACAATGGTTTTGACTCTCATAGGTGGAACTCAAGATTTTTCCTAAAATTAATAAGGAAATTTGTTCATAAATAGGAAGGGTGGTAGAACACTGTGAAAAACTCACAAAAACACCTACTTGACACTTGTAAAAGACCCTTATCTATATATAAGGAGAATCCAACTTAAAACACAACTTTGACACTACAAGAAACAGGGGCTATAACGGTGATATTTTGCGACGACGTCAAATGTCGTTGCTATAATGTTGGCTACAGAGGCGATTTTAAGTCGTCACAGCAGTCATCATCCTATACCGGCGACATCATAAATGCCATCGGTGTAGGATGTATCTACAGAGATGTCAAGTGATGTCGCCGCTGTATATTGGTATCTATAGAGGCGACGTGTAAATGACATCGTTATATTTCTTGATCTAAAACGACAACCCATAAATATCGTCTTCATATAATTGGCGGGAAAATTTCCTGCCTTTGTTCTTGTATTTAGCGATGGAAAATCATGGTTATAGGGAAGATATTCGTTACTATAATTATGATAAACTATATAACATATATTATAAAAGCAAGATAATAACCAAAAGTCAAGCTAGTCCAGTTGGTGAAGTACCATATCTTTGCATTCAAGGTACTGAGTTCGACTCCTCACATGGGTAAATAATATTTAATTCAATATAAATGGAAAAAGACTAGGCTATGGGGTTGGGTTGGGCTGCGTTGGGGGTGGGGGTTCAGGTTGGGCTAAATAGTGGCGGGTCGAGTTAAAATTTTTTTTAATGACTAAAACCCATCGATCATACAGCCACGACTGGATCGCCTCTATTGGTTGGCTCCTAGATTACGGCGACATGGGTCGCCGCTATGGATCTACTACCACGAGTTTTTAGCCGCGACATTTGCAGGCGACTTTATCGCTGCTATTACACATTTGCAGCGACAAATACATATTTTGCGACGACGCGAGTTTAAGCTATTGGGCTTATTCCTTGTAGTATGACTGAGGAATATCAAAGTTTTGGGGGTATTTTTCCACTTAGGATTATTCAACGAATCTTTGGGAAAATAAGATAAAAGGTTAATAATTAAATGTTTTGATTCCCTTTTTAAGATTTATAAAGTTTTATAATATGAACATAGATTTTGATACATTGTTATTATTTAAGGAAAAATTTTGATTTATTGCATTTAAATCACTCGTTGATGCTCTATCCGTCTTGCCTTTGCTTTGCTTTGTTTTGTTATATAGTATGCGCCATCTAATGATTCCAAGATAGGTGCTGATTAGTGTGATGTATTGCTTTGTATTTGTATTGCACTTATATTTGAAATTAAGGTAGGGATCAACTGGGATTTGGATATAGATCCACTTGAAAATATATAACCATGATTGGATTGGCATTGGATAATATGAATGATATGAATGCGCTACAAGTAGTAGTTTAACTAGTAATTGGGACCTCTTGGGCATTCAAAACTTTTGTGCATTCTATGTTTTCTTGAACTTGTGGTTAAAAAGGAATTTTTGTATAAAAGAGGTAAATCAAAAAATAATGGTACTCACTAGGTACATTGTACCCACTCCTTTCCCTACCATTTTGTAGATGTTCAATCGCAAGGTCTATGAAAGGCAAGCTGAGAATTGGAGTATGTCCGCAGACGAAAGTAGAATTGTGCATATAGTGGAGATTGATTTGTGGAGCTATTATGAAGGTGGCCCTTGGTCACTAATGTATTTGGCGACAACTTATAAACTCAACATCTTTTGTGTGTATTCCTATGCTCATCTTTATGGTGATAGGCTCATAATGGATAGACTTATGTTCTTTTCTTCATGTAGTAGTTTAACAAAAATATAATAGTTACACATGGCTATATGGGTCGAAAATGTTTACCCGCCCATAGCTGATGTGGCACACACATGGCACCCTCAACAGGGTGCCATGTGTGTGCCACATCAGTTGTAGGTGGTGTAACCCCGCCGATAGTGGACAGGTGAACAGGACTGCTATATGGGTATATACGAGGATATATATATAAGCATATAAATATATATAGGTATACACACACATATAGAATACTTAGTATGTAAGTAAAAGTGAAGAGATGACTTTTGTATTGATTGGAAAGCCAATTTTTCAATGTAAAGGCTTTCCAATCATTTAATTCGGCTAGTTAAGCAATAAAATTTAATTATTAATATAGCTTGTTAAGTGTCCTTTACATCTAACTGTAAACCTAGCTATAAATATGCTAAGTGTTTGTGCATGAAAAGTAAATAAAGCAACAAGAAACTGACTCTACTTCTGGATGTTGGTAATGACAAAAAAGGTTTACAAGTATTTCCAACTTTGCAAAGAAATTCGGTAATTAACTATAAGGTTGTTTCGACTTTCCTAACTCAAAGAAGAGTTCATAAAACTATATAATAACATTGTGATGATTCTTCAAAAATAAACTACTTGTTTGTTTCGTAGGTCTCGTCCCTCATTATTTGTTTGTATAAAAAGAGTATATATAAAACGAAAGCTACCACAAATGAAGAATATTGAATAATATAATCAGGAATGTGACAGAACCAAGTCTCAGACGTGTGCTCTTCCGATCTTTTGGTTTGTTGTCTAGGCTCACAATAATGACTGACAGTTTAAAACGTTGCGTTCACTGATTGGCCAAGTGAGTCTGATGGATTTTTACTAAAGAAGGTTCAAAGTGAAAGCTACTTGTCTTGATGCGTTACCTTTTAGAGATCGGAAGAGCGTCGTGTAGTGTTTGCATTAATTTTCATTTATGTGGGGGATTGTTGGAAAATTGGTCAGCGAAGTCGATGTTGACCATTTTGACAATTGTTTAAGTGAAAATTATTAATTGGTTGTTGGACTTTGGATTCCAATTTTGTTCCATCATGTTTTAATTAATTTTTCTAAAACCAACTTTAGGTTAATGAGAAATTAATGTCACAGGTTAACCATTTTAACTTGTAAAAATGTTGGAATTAGATATTAGAATATTCTAGAATGTTCTAGAATATTTATGGACGAATAGTCGTATCTCCTTTAGCTAAAGATCATGACTTTTAGACATGATTAATTTCTAACAAACGTGTCTTTTGTACAAGTCATTATTCCAACGGTTGTATCATTTATATGGGTCATGTCTTTTGAGAACGTCTTTTCAACATCTATATGTAGGTACTCTGGGATTAGAGTTTTAGACACAAAATCAATTCTGAATATTGATTCTTCTCTTTTCTGTTTGTCTATTCAAAGTATAATCAGATATTGGTTCGACCGTTAAAGTTGATATAAAGTGCAATATCAACTTTGGAGAAAACATTGTATCTTGGGAGACAGACGTCTATAATTCTGTGTACTTTTGATTTACGGGGGCAAAATCTGTCTTAAAGAGATTTGTTTTGGCATATCTCGCTTCATCTCTCATTTTCTGCATTCTAATTTTGGTTTCTTTCGATTTCGTAAGTTATATTTTATTCGCATATACACTTGACATCTAGGTACGTTATTTAAGAATATAATTTGCATGTTCATAAATTTTATCCAACAACTTTGCATGTTCTTATTTCTGATACAAACTCCATATAATAGCCAGGGATGGGCAAGCCATGATTTGATTCATAGTATTGAAGAATTGATACCAAACTGAAACTTTTGGTTGTCCGGCTAAGAAGATAGATCAGGAGCCTTACCGCTCATGTGGTTGAGATCTAACAAAAACAACCCTACATGTATATTTATCTCCTTAGTAAATTCAACTTTTGGTGTAGCCCATATGTTTGGCTAAATTTCTTTTGAAAACTCCATTTGTACTAGTATTATTACTTGACCAGATAATTTTACTTGTAACATGGCATTAATTGTGAAATATTGGTGCTAAATCTTCCTGAGAAGACTTTTGGTCTGTATTTCCCATGCGATGTGAATATAACATTAAGGTAGCTTGTTTCTCCAAATTTTTATTCTTTGTTGTTGTTTTTTTTTTTTCATTTTCTTGTTGCGTCTTTTAGTCAACATAATCATATCTGAAGAATAAATTCTTGTATCCATCTCCTTTAGTACTGAATCCTCCTTGGTCATTCGCTGTAGATTTTTTCGGGGATAATTGAAAAACTTGAGAAACATTAGAAACTATCTTTCGATTGGAAAACATTTGTAAACTACATCCATTAATAGCATGTGATTCTTTTATTATTATCTCACAATATCGCCAGAGGCAGTTCCAACAGAATTTTATGATTTGTTATTACTAATTTAGGACGAAGATAATGCTAAAAAAAGCATATTGTGTTTACAGGACTATTAGGGAATGAGTTACTAGAGATGAAATTTGGCGTTCGAGTGCAATGAATTTCAAGGATTTCTTGCTTACATAGGTCAACTCAAAAAGTGAACATGGTATCTTGTAAGGTATATACTCATTCAGTTTCTGAACATTTATTTTTTCATTTTTTTTGCTTTTTTGAATTTCCATTTCTTTCTTCTAATATTCTTATTGGACTTGGATTACATACCTCTGTGTGTGTTATTATCCTTTTGTAGTGGCTTTCTCTTTGTAAGTAATGTCAAGTAGAAAACACTTTTTCCCTGAATTTTTTTAGTTTCTTTATGTTTACCATAATCAAATGAAATTGAACAGATTTTTACAATTGGAATAGAGTGTAGCTGAGGTACTAGCATTGTGCCTCATTTGCCAGCAATGCTATCTTCAATAACGAGGTACTAATACTCTTATTGCCAAGGATTGCAACTGGTAAATGCTTGAGTGATGCTGGATACCCCTTTTTTCTTTTTCTTTTCTTTTTTTTTTTTGAATTACTTCCTGTCTAAGTAGAAATTTTCAAATCAAGTTTCCATGTATACAAGACGCACTAAACATTTTTTTATTGTAATCTCACTAAATTCAAAACTTCTCTATTATGATCATACCATTAAAATTCATTTCAAAATTTCAAGGCATTCCACTTTATGATTATCTCTCTTTTTAAATATACGCTAATAAGCACTCAATTAAAACACAAGACGAGCGAAGCGCTTAGACGAGCGAAGCGCTTACTTTCACTAGTGGTTAAAAAAATACGGCGAAATCAATTCAAGATCTAAAAAATGGTTGTAGATCCCTACCAAAAATAAATAAATAAATAAGAGTCCTTTAACATTTAAAAAGTCGGTGGGAGATGTGTAATACTTTAGAAACAATGTTTTGTAGGACCGTCTAACAATTTGTTGATGAGCAGATAAAGGAACAGTAGGAATTAAACGAGTATTTACCACAAAATTAAGAATGATTGCACTTTGAGTAACTCGCTCTAGCTAATGGCAGTCATTTTCATAAGTATTTGTCAAAAATAAGGTTCCTTCTTATTGATGACAAGATTGAACACTTGTTAAATATGTAGCAACTATATATTTTTTAATGGAAATTTAACTGTTTGAATGGATGGCTTTTGAATAAAACCTAATCCACAATTCCTATTACCCAAAAAAATATATATATATATTTGAAGCCATGATTTTAATGTTGGACTAAAGAAATTGGCCGAAAACATTGTACTCGCTCATCTTGAAGGTTTGGACGATGAAATGAAGTGATAGACATCGTGAGTATGATGTATCGGAACTTTGAGTAATTATCCTCACATGTCATATCACTTTCAAGTTGAGCACAAACTTTTTGTATATTAATGCAACATTCACGATTGTTCTGACTCTAAAACTTGTACCAAATCAAGAAATTTGAACTCTTGAGTTACCTTGTCATTTCTAAACTTTTTTCGTGTTAAGGACATATAAATAAAATAGATATGTGTAAATTATATATCGTTTATATTATTATATTTATCTGATCATGCTGGAATTCATTTATTTGAGCCTTATCTAATTACATATAAAGAGATACGAAGTATTTGTGAATGAAATTTTTGATAGATAACATGGGTGTAATTTTTATTTTAAAATCTATATTTAGTATTTTTTTTTTAAAACAAGGGGGATATTTAGTATTGTTAAAAGCAAAAACAAATTTGGTTGCCAGAAAAAAAAAAAGCCAAAAACATATTTGATACCACTTTCTAGAAAGTTTGATGCCTCTTTGAGTGGGCAAGAAAATAGTCAAAGAAATCTCTACTTTAATTTTTTGTAAGTCTCAAAAAAAAAAAAAGCAAAAACAAATTTTGTTGCAGAAAAAAAAAAAGGAAGCAAAAACAAATTTGATAAACACTTTTTAGAAAGTTTGATGTTGCTTTGTGGGGCAAAAAAATAGTTAAAGAAAACTCTACTTCTCCTTCAATTTTCTTTTTCATTTTTCTTTAAAGTCTCTACTTCAATTTTGAGTTTGCTTCTAGCGATGTCCAGCTTACATGTATATATGATTTCAAGAAAGTATACTCATTGCAGCACAATTCTATCAATTATGATATTTATTTTATGAGTTTTCCTATTTGTATGGACACTTCAAAATTTTATACAAACAGAAGAGTTAAAGGACTATGCTTTTCACAAATCACATCACTAGTAAAATCAACTTCGTAATTGTACCACACCGTGTGTATAAATAGACTTTTTCTTACTTCATTAATATATTACTTTACGTATGTGAAACGTATAAAACCATATGAACTTCTTAAATACATGAACTCATAATTAACATTTATTTATTTCTCAATGTGTCTCTAAAAATGATCTAGCGCTATACATATGACACAATATAGTCCCATGCAATTATGTTATGTGCATCATAACAAACTATATGATTGTGATTTCCTATATGATACGATGCCACATGTATAACACTAGAATGAAACTAATGTGTCTCAATGTTTTTATTTTTTATTTTTTATACAAGGAGATATATAGGATGAGAAGGAAATTAGAAGAGGAGTATATATGATTCGAATTCAAAACCTTCCACAAAAACGTGAGTATTCAACTACTACGGCACACCTACACGTCTCTATTAATCATGATATTAACCACCCAAAACAATTCAGGTTCACGATTACTACGTAATCATATTTAATTTCATAAAGTAGTGATAAAAAATTTAATTCTCAATAGAAATCATTAGTCTCGGGTTCAAGTAGTACCTATTTATGAAAAGACATTAGTAGAATAATTTTTAAATACCTAGGATATAATAATCATCAATCGTTCAATAATGATTGTCGCCTTCTATTTGTAAATATACACAGAGACACACAAGTATTTTACAAAATAGGGCAATTTCACCATTTTATTTTGTAAAAATGTTGTGAAGGATTTTGGATTTTTTACAAATAGAATTTCTCAATTCATTTATAATTACAAATATATTGAATGTAACATTCCCTTAGAGGGATTTTCATGTATTGATAATGTATGTATATTTAATATCATCATGCAATAATTTTGCCCTATCTATCTACCAAAATTAATAGTTTTTCTTCATTTTCCGTCCTCCAATCATGCCTTTACATTAATTATATTAATTAATTATATACCCCCTCCCTCCTACAAAGATATTTTCTTTTGATTTTTCACACAAATTTAGAAAATTTAATTAATGTTATTGGAAATGTACAATTTTAGAATATATTTCTTATTATATTTTTTAGTTTATTTAATATTTCATTTTATTTCTTCTTCATGGTTAATTTCTATGCATTATAAATAAGGGTATATTAGAAAACTAAAAATTTAATTGAGGAAAAGAGAATATAATTGGGGACGGATAGCAAAGAGAACAAAGAATATCTTTGTGGGACAGAGGAAGTGCCATTTATGGCATTATGGCGTATAGTATTGGTTGAACCATCATTTTAGAGCATCTCTAATGGCAAAAGTGGAGGTGGAGATGATAAAGGAGAGAGATTGTGAGAAGATAATTATTTAAAATGAACGAGTAGGTGGAAAGGGGTGTAAGAAAAAAAAAAGAAAAGTGAAAAAGAGTATAGAGTTATATAGAAATTTAAAAATAATAATAAAATATTAATGGAAAATGTGGAGATGAATGTGTGGTTTCGGACCTTTAGGTTGACCTTAGAGCATCTCCAATTGGAGATGTCTTTCAAAAAAGTCATACATACACAACATAAAGTGGACCCTATATATTTCATACTTTCATTTATTTTTCTTTTTTCTTTTAATCACTTTTCTCTCATTTCCACTAATTTATCCTCATTTTTCTCTCACAAGGTCAACCTCAAGGTTTAAAACCACACCTCAATGTCCATCTTCTCCATTACTATTTTATCATTATTTTTGAATTTTTATCTATCTCTATCATCTTTTTCACTTTTCTCGCTTTTCTTCCCTAGACCCCTTTTTATCCACTCATTCATTTTAAATAATTATCTCCTCATAATCTTTCTTCCCTTCACCTTCACCCCACACAGTAGAGATGCTCTTAAGAAAGAAAAGTGAGGATAAAATAGTGTAAATGAAAGAAAAATGATTAAAAGAAAAATAGAAAATTAAAAGAAAATTAGAGACATATAGAGTCCACTTTATTTTTTTATGTGTGTATGACCTTTGAAGATAACCTTCCCATTAGAGATGCTTTTAGGATTTTTGAATAGATACCTCTTCCCATCAATGCAACTATGACACACTTGACTTCGGATTTTTCTTTTTCATACATGAAAAGCATTATGGGGGCACAATTGTAGTATTTTGGAAATTTTAAATGGACCTTTTTTAAAAAAAAAAATAAAATTAAATGGAGATTAGCGTTATCTCTAGCTGTTTTTAATCCTTCATCAAACCTTCATTATGGAGAAGTTATCGTACCAAAATATCTCATACTAACAGGTGGACACGCTATCCTGTTAACTTGTTACATGAACTAACTAAAAACAATTATCTGACTCTATTGTAACTTGTCCTTCTTCTCTTTGTACATACATCACATGCCAACATGTCGGTACAAGGCGAGAGTGATGATATAATTAGAATAAATATGGAAATCCAATCACCAATATTCATTATGTAATTATTATACTTGTGTTATCAAATTTTTGTGGAAACAATGTGAGTTCCTGATATGAAACTCACATAGTATATATATATACACACACATATATATAAATATATCTCTTTGTGCATCTATACATATCACATGAAGTGAAAAGTTTTATTATAAAACATTCGAGAGGTTTTTGGAAAATTTCCAACCTCTATATGCCACAAAACTCTCTGCTATTTATTTCAGCTTGTTATGTGTTACATTCTATTTTTCTACGAAAAATTTTAAGAGGATATGAAAATGAAACATTATTAGCTGATATTCTTATGTGGCACACCTGTATTGTATGATAAAAAAGTAGTCATGTAATCATCACTGAATAAATGTGTGCCACATGAGAATGTCACCTAATAATGTCTCATTTCCATTCCCCATTGAATTACTCATTTTTCTATACAATGTTTGGCAACCATTTAAATTTTGCCTCAATTTATCAACCCATTTAAATTTCAAATTTTAGACACATGGTAACACCATATTTAACGGCATATTTAATTTGAAATGAACTCTTATATCATTTTAATCATTACCTTTATATAGCACAATCAAACATTGACACCTATACAAAATTTAAATTTTAAATCTATTTATAAAGCTATTTTTTTTTTTTAAATGGTCGCTTGATGTCAACGAATCTGTTCGTTATCCAAGTATCTTTTGGCATTAATAATGCTACCCATAAAATCTAACACGAAGACTTTTGAAGCTCCTTGGATTGTTCGCGACTCGAATTCTTTTCAAAAAATTAACATTGTGTTTGACAAATGATTTGTAGTTGTCACGTGATATAATTAATTGAATAATAATGCAAGGTAGCATTAGTAATGTTGAATACCAGTTTCAGTAAACATATGATAATAAATGATAAATATAGTTAAAACCATGAAAAATGCTATTTATAGCTAATTATCTTTTACAAAATGGGAGTATATTTATAATCTTATTATAAAACATTCGAGAGGTTTTTGGAAAATTTCCAACCTCTATATGCCACAAAACTCTCCGCTATTTATTTCAGCTTGTTATGTGTCACATTCTATTTTTCTACAAAAAATTCTAAGAGGATATGAAAATGAGACATTATTAGCTGATATTCTTATGTAGCACACTTGTATTGTATGATAAAAAAGTAGTCATATGATCATCACTGAAAAAATGTGTGCTACATGAAAATATCACATAATAATGTCTCATTTTCATATCTTCTTAGAATTACTCATTTTTCTATACAAAGTTTAGCAACCATTTAAATTTTGCCTTGATTTATCAACCAATTTAAATTTCAAATTTTAGACACATGTCAACATCATATTTAACCACATATTTGATTTGACATGAACTCTTATATCATTTTAATCAGTACCTCTATATAGCACAATCAAACATTGACACTTATACAAAATTTGAATTTTAAATCTATTTATAAATCCATTTTTTTTTAAATGGTGGCTTGATGTCAACGAATCTATTCGTTATCCAAGTATTTTTTTGGCATTAATAATGCTACCCATAAAATCTAACACGAAGACTTTTGAAGCTCATTGGATTGTTCTCGACTCGAATTCTTTTCAAAAAATTAACATTGTGTTTGACAACTTATTTGTAGTTGTCACGTGATATAATTAATTGAATAATAATGCAAAGTAGCATTAGTAATGTTGAGTGCCAGTTTCAGTAAACATATGATATTAAATGATAAATATAGTTAAAACCATGGAAAATACTATTTATAGCTAATTATCTTTTACAAAATGGGAGTATATTTATAATCTTATCCTTACGTATTGTATGATTAGAAAAAATAATTTAAGGATAAGACAGTGAATTTACTTTATTTTGTAAACGATCGGGACTTACTAAAACCATGCAAATATGACATACTTGTATTAATTTATTTATCATTTAATACCATATAAATTGGCTGAATATCAGTAATGCCATATAACATTCTTTTCAAAAAAAAGTAATGCCATATAACATTACTTCTTATAATTTTATCGGACTATTTAAGAAAAATAAATAAAATTATGATTGATCATACTTTTTAATTTTTTTTCAAAATAGTCTAATAAAATGATGGTGTTTCATAGTTTACATAATTACTACTTGGTTTACAAAACCGACTATCAAATGTAGTGAAATGATAAAGCATCAGACGTCTAGCTTTATAATGATGGCGCCAGATGATGACGTGGCACACAAAGACGCGCACCCCATAAAAGTAACTGCTTGTGATTTCTAAGAAACCACACAAGTATATGGCTAAGCCAAAAGTATGCAAATATTTTATTTTATAGTTATAACAATTTATTTTATAGTGGGATATATCTAATTCAAAAAATTTCTTTTTCTTTTTTTCCAATTATTGTGAAGATTGTTATTTGCTTCCAATGTTGAGGTTTAATAATTATTCATAAACATTTTGGTGAAATTAAGATTTGACCTTAACTGATTATAAATGAATGATGCTGTGGTTCGCTTTAGTAGTTCTAAACACAAATCTACACGCCTAAGATAATATTTGAACAAGGAAGTGTAATTAATATGATGTTGATTCTCCTTGCCATCTCCCATTATAATTTCACATACTTATTTTGACAACTACCCAATAGTAAATACATATTCATGATACCTACCAAATACATATACCAACTGTTCACATCATCGTAATTTATCCACTACAATGAACAAAAATCATCACAACAAAATTTCTTACTATTAGCCTATTTTAATGCCACATTAACTATATAGTTTGAATTATAATATAGTGGATAAATATTAACATTTCAAGTGAGAAGTCCTGAAGTCGAATCACACGTGCCCCTCCTCTAATTCCACTATGTCCCCTTTGTCAAAAAAAAAAAAAAAAAAGAAAAGCCACATTAACTATACATAGAAGATTATTATAAAATTTTCAATGCGAACAGCTTGCTAAAAGGGAAAAATCTATGTGGGTCCCAAGGGTAATTAGTGATTCTCTCTACCCAACAAAACATTTCCTCCCTATAAATAGTTCCCAAATATTGCAATTTATTTGCAAAAGAAAAAAAAATTGTAGTTGTATTTGTTTAGACTGTGAAAACGGAGGGGGACAAAAGATGGTGGCAGATGTGGAGATAATCTCCAGGGAGAAGATTAAGCCTTCTTCTCCAACTCCCCACAACCTTCGGAACCTCAAGTTGTCATTTCTTGATCAAATTTCACCACCCATTTATGTTCCCCTCATTCTCTTCTATGATTCCGATCACGAATCATGCTTCGATGCGACAACCCGAGCCCACAAAACTCAGTTGCTTAAACAGTCTTTATCAAACGCTTTAACTATGTTTTATCCGTTAGCAGGAAGAATTCAGGAGAATTCTTCCGTGGATTGTGATGATTCGGGCGTTGAGTTTGTTGAGGCTCGAGTCCATGCTCGACTCTCAGATGTTATAAGCGATCCCTACATGGAGGAATTGAAGAAATTTCTAGCAGTAAATCCCAACGGTATCGGTTCTGATACCACACTCCTCGCCGTGCAAATCAATTTCTTCCACTGTGGAGGCTTTGCCATTGGCGTTTGTTTGTCGCATAAAATAGCCGATGGAACATCCCTAGTGGCGCCGATCTGATGCATGGGCAAGCACATGTCGCGGGGATGTGAAAAATATTAGCCAACCTTGCTTCGATTTGGCACAACTTTTTCCGCCTAGAGAATTATCTGGTTCAAGTTTCACCCCGAATATTGGCATGACAAAAGAAAAAATTGTCACGAAAAGATTTCTATTCAACAAAGAAAAGTTGGGTAAGCTTAAAGAAACCTCTGCTGATGCTTCAGAAGTGAAAAATCCCACTCGGGTCGAAGCAGTCTCCGGTTATATACTGGAGAAGATCATGGAGGTATCGAAAAACAAGGCAGTCAACGAGAAGAAAACATTTGCTGCTGTTCATGCAGTGAATCTAAGGCCAAGAACAACCCCAACTCTACCAGAACCTGTATTTGGAAACTGCTGGAGACCTGCAATTGCATTTGTGTCCACTTCCAAGGATGATAACAACAATAGATGTCATAATCTCGGACCCGTGTTGAGGAACGCGATAAGAAAAATCGACAGGGATTACATCGAGGAACTGAAAAATGGGGAATATTTGAAAAGTTTGTGTAAATCAGTAGATGTATTCATGAAGGGGGATATGGAGTTCTGTAATTTTAGCAGTTGGTGTAGGTTTCCTGTGTACGAGGTGGACTATGGTTGGGGAAGGCCGTGTTGGGCATGCACTACAACGATGCCGTTTAAGAATGTTGTCATTTTGATGAGCACTCCTTGTGGGGATGGCATTGAAGCATGGGTAAACATGCTAGAAGAAGACATGGATGCTTTTAGATTATAAATAGCCCGTCTTGGGGGACAGAGGAGAGAGTTGAGATTCATGATCGAATATGGATGTCCTAGTAGTCTAGAATGTTTAGTTTTCAAAAAGAAAAAGATGCAAGTGTCATAAGTATGATGATGTTATTTGATGTAAGCACAATAATCACAATCTAGTGTTATAGCTGTTAATGTAAATGGGAGCCCTACAGACCAAATAGCAAACCTTCATTAATTGAGTGTTTGTTGGGGTTACGTTTTTTTTTTTTTTTTGGTGTTATATATTTCTTCTGTTGGACGGTATTGGTCCATTTTATAAGGGCAGTATCACAGGCTTGCTTTTCTATATGGCTTATTAAAAAAAGAAAAGAAGAAAATACATTATTCTTTACTGTATATGTTCTTTGACGGCAAAGAAAATTTTGATTTTGTCTTGATGGGAAATGAGCTGGCCAACTCGGCCGTAAGAAGCGCAAGTTGAGCTAGCTTGCCGTCTGTTTTAAACGGGGTGAAGATTGGGCTAGGCACCAAAATTGGGGCAAGGGCCGAGCTGGACCAACGAGGTGGGTTCATTGGGCCCTCATGGGTAAACCCGTAAGTACAGGAACTTAGCCCATTAAATGAGAAACAGGCTGCGGAGTTCTTTTTCAAGCACGCGCACTCAGTATACCAGTGATAACTAGGTACTAGCAAGGGTCAAATCTTGGATATTTCTTGATTGCACATTATTTAACAACACCGTTTAAAAGCTTGAACACTTTTAATATTGCTTTCCATAAACAAGAATCAAACAACGTACGTGAGTTTGGAAAGCTTGACATTCATCTCTTCTTCAAGCTTTTTCATGCCATCTTCAGCCATAACTATACATCCATGCTTCAATTTCTCCAGATGATTTTGTATCCAATAGTAAAGACGAGTTCCTGTATGAAAAACCAGAACTAACCCGAGCAGGTTTCCCCACCCAAAATCCGTTTCATATAGAGTTGAAATCTGAAAACTTCACGATCCCTTGGCCTTCACAATCTTCTTCTTCATTTTTTGGGATACAGCTAGAAGATATATGAGATGAGAGGGAAATTAGGGAAAGGATGTGCGTTGTTCAAATTTGAGACCTGCAAATGTGTGTTCAAATATGAAAAACCTTCTTCTCCAAATTTGAGCATCTAATCAGCGCGTCACAATCTATATATTAATTAAATGAAAGATATTGCAGTAAAGCTTGACTGCAATTTTACCTCCTTTTTTGTACTTAGTAAGGATATTTTAATCATTTTCATTATTCCGGTGGCGAACTATACGGTAACGTCTGATTTTTGTTCTTTTTCATTAATTTTTACTTTTGTTCTTATCAGATCCTATATGTTCTTAGGGATTAATTAAATCTACGCAGTCATAAAAGACTTGATTTTATTCAATAAAGAATCCTAATCCGGTTTATTATCCCTTGAAATTAAAATTATTTTTATCTGTATCATAATAATCGTGATTATTACAAATGTTCATTTTTCTTGACATCCTATTTATTTAACATACGATTCAGTTATCATGCAATGGTGATTAATGTACTATCTACAGCTATTGATTTGATCGAGGAAAAAAAAAAGATTTTCTATGGTTGAATATTTGATTAAAAAAATAGAATACATTAATTCAACTACTATATAATTACCAAATTAAAATAAGAAATTAATTTATAAGTGAACTTTTTGCACTTAGTAAAAATATTTCAATCATTTTTACTATTCCGGTGGTGAACTATGTGTTAATGTCTGGTTTTTATTCTTTTTTATTGATTTTTACTTTTGTTCTTATCGGATTCTATCTATTCCTAGGAATTAAATCTAGCAATCATCAAAGGCTTGATTTTACTCAACAAAGAATCCTAATCGAATTTATTTTTCCTTGAAATTAAAATTATTTTTATCTATATTATAATCGTGATTATGTCAAAGTTCATTTTTCTTGACATCCTATTTGTGTAACATACGATTCAGTTATCATGCAATGGTGATTAATTTACTATCGGTAACTATTGATTTGATCAGGCAAAAAAAAAGTGGTTTTCTATGGTTGAACGTTTGATTAAAAAAATAAAATACATTAATTCAACTACTATACAATAACCAGATTAATACTTAAAAATAAGAAATTAATTTATAATTGAACTCTTACGCATTATATGCCACTGTTAATATTATAATAAATTATTATATATAGTTTAGACTTTTATAATCTGAATTGTGAAATTCCCTGCGCAATGCACGAGTGAGAATCTAATTTGAATAAAAAAGAAGAATATCTTGAAAAAGGATTTTATTGTACTTAATTATTCCACTTATACCCTCTATGTCTACATGTCATTAACAAGAGGCAAAGAAAAAAAAATACAGGACTTAAATCTATAATTAATGTGACACGAGATGCGAACTAAATGAACTATTTACAAAGAAAGTCAACCATTTGTCACGTTCTATTAATTAGTTAATTTGAGAATCATTTTGCTAGCTAGTATTGGGGATCTGGTGGTTGGTGGACAGTGAGATAATTATTTTTATTTTTTTAATAATATACAAATATAAATGCTTGTCTTATATATATGATGTGTGTTAGTCGCATGTGTGTATATGTATACATGTATAATTGTATGTGTCACGCAGTATAACACATGAAAAACAGTCAGAGAGATCAGAAACGAGGACGAGAGATGATTGACAGAGCAATAGAAGAGAGAAACAACAATAGTTTAATCGAACATGCCATCATGAATGGTGGAGATGGCCTTCATAGCTACACAAGAAACTCTTCTCACCAGGTAATATATATATACACACACGCACGCATACATACACACACAAAAAATGTACATTAGCTATATATTGCTTGAGCAAGAATTTCAATGATCACTATATATATTTTGGGCGTGCAGAGAAGTATTATTGATGCTGCAAAGTTACAAATTCAAAGGGCAGTTTTTGAGAAACTTGAGTTGGAAAACATCACCGAATTAGCCACATTTTATGTTGCTGATTTAGGTTGTTCAACCGGACCTAACACTTTCATTGCGGTACAAAACATTCTTGAAGCTGTCAAACTCAAGCACAAAACCTATGGAGATAATACTAAAATCCCAGAATTTCAAGTTTTTTTCAATGATCATTCAGGCAATGATTTCAACACTCTCTTCGAGGGTCTCCCTACCAATAGGGAATATTATGCTTCGGGTGTACCAGGCTCGTTCTATTTCCGGTTGTTCCCAAGAGCATCTCTTCACTTTGTACACTCTTCCTACTCTCTCCAATGGCTCTCTCAAGTACCCAAAGAAGTTATAGATAAAAATTCTCCAGCATGGAACAGGGGGAGGATTTATTATTCTTGTGCTAAAGAAGAAGTAGTCTAGGCGTATGCAAGGCAGCATGCATCAGACATGGCCTGTTTTCTGAGGGCAAGAGCCGAAGAGGTAGTCCCCGGTGGGCTTGTGGCAATCCTCATTCCCTCTCGTTTGAATGGAGCCCCTCATGCTTCACTTGTTTACAATACATGGTTAGATGTATTGGGATCTTGTCTCATGGAACTCTCCAACAAGGTATGTGGCAGAAAAATTAAATTTTAGTAAACAGGATAACTGTATATATAGTGTTGACGTGTTTTTTTGGGAAACATGTCTAATAAGTCGATTTTAGTTTCTAAGATTTTGTTTTCTTTAGAGATTATGCTCATAGTAGGTCGTCCCCTTAAGGTTTTGTAAATTCTCTTGAGAGAACCATGAATCGCGCCCAGTAGGGAATAAAGATGGCAACGAGTCGGGTTCAGGCCGAGCGGATCAGGTCTGCCCCAACCCGCGAAGCTTTCTTCTTGCCCTGCCCTACCCTATATATTCTGTGACCGACCAAAATTCAGGGTTGGTCGGGTTAGGGTTTTGACCCGTTTACTGGCACATTTAGATTTTTTCAATATATTTTTTATTTTTTCCCTATTTTTTTATATTTTTTATTTATTTTTAATTTTTTAAATTTAAACGGGTAGGGCAGTTCGAGTCGACAATGACCCAGCCCACCCCGCAATCCAATTAACTTGTAGCCGCCCTGCCCCCGATCCACCAACCCTCAGGGTGACAAAAATTTGCCCCGTTTGGATCGGGGCTCGGTCGAGTCGATTTAAATTGCCATCCTTATTAGGGATCGATTCCTCAACCTTGGCCAAGTAGTAACAGTCATCTCAAAAACCATAAGGCCTTGAGGCCAAAGTTGCGGGATCGATTCCTGGGAAATGTGATTTCTTCAAGAAAATTTATAAAACATTGAGAGGACCACCCATCATGGGCGTAATCCCCATAGTCTCTAAAATGGATAAAATCATCTTGTCAGACATGTCTCTAAAAAGACACGTTAACAATATATAAAATTAAATCCTAAATTCATTCTAACAATATATTCAATCGAGTTGATCATGCAGGGATCATTTCACGAATACAAGGTAGATTCGTTCAACCTACCAATGTACATTCCATCAGCGCAAGAGTTAGAAAAAGTGATAGAGCAAAATGGATGTTTTAACATAGAAAGTTTGGAGTATTTACCAACAGTACTTAAGCCAGAAAATCCCCCCAGTCCACAATATGTGACTTCCACGGTAAGAGCTGCTGGCGAGGAATTGATAAAGAAACATTTCGGAGCTGAGATTTTAGATGAACTTTTCGACCTTTTCTTGAAAAAACTTGCTGAGACACGAACACATCAAGATTCTTCACACTCTATGTTTGTGTTGCTTAAAAAGAAAATACAAACTAGCTCATCGTTACGCTGAAAGGATTCATTGAATTGTTCTCATGATAAGTATGTGGTAAAGGTGAAGAAGTGGAAGAAATTTGGTGGAGAAGAAGAGGAGCATTTACGTTCATTTGGCTAAAAATGTTACTATATTTCTGATTTTACAAGTCAACTCTTTCTTGTGATATCACCCTTTATTTTATTTTTTTTTTTTTTAATTTTTTTTGCAAACCTGTGATAGCACCATTTAGTTTTGCTGTCTTTATAATTCTCTTTTTCATTTTTTCATTTCGGTTGTGTTTTTGTTTCCCCGTACCAATATTGTAAAGCCACTCCCCACACAAGTCAAGTGATTGGGCACCAGCCCTTACCTATATCTCTACAATGAATGCTGATTGTTAGAATATACTATTGATCTATAAACACTTATTAGAGATTATATACGTATGCACACTGTAATGCTATATTTCTATTTTATAGATTAGACTCCACAAACTACAGTCTACTATGCCTTCGATCTCTTAAAATTGGACATTACAGTCTACTATGCTAGTCTTTCTTATTAAGTTTACTTATTTGGTGACTTGTGGGGACGTATGTGTTTTTTTGCCCACGTATTTCAATTAAATGTAAAGGTGTTTTTGTTAATGTATTAAATAGTCATTTAATGACAAGTAATCGAGCAAGTGATTCGATAAGAGAATGTAATATAACCCATTTTTCATAGATGAAAATTTCTTTTAATAGTGGAATCAAATCCGAAGGCAGAAATCAAAGATTCATGACATACACGAATTTTATTATTTTTCCTATCACAATAAAAATTTAGCCTAGCATGTTAATTAGAACGCAAGTATATCTTCTCTCATGAATTTGCACATAAATGATAAAACCTTGTTTCTTCATTTCTTGAACCTCTATTTCAGTCTTAAAAATCTCTGTTTATGTGTGAAAATTAAAGCCTCACAGAAGTCCTTCAAGATTTTGCAAAAAATTGACCATAAAAAATATTTTAATAACGTGGACTCCATAGTTTAAAAGAAAAGAAAAAAAATATTTAGTAACTAGCTACTCGTTTAATAGTGCAATTGCACCCTTTATATTGGTAGAATCGAACATTTACCTTAACTTTTACAGATTATATGAACACGTTGTTCTTGGTGCTATCACGCCTGACCAATTTTTTGCCCTCGCTAGTGTTGAAATAAAATTGGTAAACTGGTCTGAGGTTCCAACATTTTATATTAAAATAAAATTTTACTGGTTGCGTCCCGGACTTCTCATTTTTCCTTTTTCACCTCTCTTGAAGGTTGTCTTGATAATGTTGTTTCATAATTTGATGATAATGTTGTCGAGTTATTTCATTATGAAACATGAATAGCGTCAAAAAATATCCATGTCAATGTAGAACATAATAATAATAATAATAATAATAATAATAATAATAGTAAAATTTATGCACATATAAAGATAACTAATAACAAATGGGAAACCGGCTCGCATTAGTGGCATCTTGAACAAATTAGATAGGCGCATTTCCTCTTTTTTTTTTTTTTTTTTAATATCAAATCTCAAGAATTCAACGTTCACACGAAGGCTAATTACAGGGGAAGGGAATAACATCCCTGTAGTGCCAAGACACAGAGAACAGACATCAAACAAAATACCGACACAAAACATAGTAAGGTTTCAGACACGACAAACCATCCAAAAGCACAAGATTAAGCTTAGATAAGGTTCACTTCTTAAGAGTTTTATTTGGCTCCGGTCATTATGTTGCACACAGTCAATCAAGAGTCAAGACTGCTCATCAAGACACCATAGTTGAATTGCATCCGATCTCGTTTTCATTGATGTAATATTTTCTAATAGTAATTATTGTCGCTTAAGGTTAGCAACAGTCTTAGAAAATAATTCATGGAATATTTTATTCAATATATTACCTACCTTTTGTTTAAGGTTCCAGGGTCACTGCAAGTTTTTAAGATTCCATCGAGTCTCTCCTTGGTTTCCTTAGCATTTGGATCGCTATCATCAACCTACAGAAAACAAACAGAATGACCAAACAGAGGATAATTTGGCTTGTTTGAAAGTCACAATAACAACATATTCTCGACATCTTTTTATATGAGGTAACAGTTCTGTGAGTGAAGGATCACAACAGAGGAAATCCAATAAACGTCTGGCCTATGATGAAGCTTTGTACCTTAGACTTCAGTATGCGAGAGAAATCATAAAAAGCTCCATAGACATCTGCCATTGCGTTGGTTTGGTCAAAATTTTTGTCACTCAGACCTAAGAAAGATGAAATGTCAAATGTCAATAAATAATTTGCATTGTACATTGATTCTAAAAAAAAATAGCAGATAGAATAAATATGTAGTACAAGATAAAAGACAACGTATCATACCCTTAACAAAAAAAAAAAAATTCAAATTACCAAAAAACGAGGAATAGGTAGGGGAAAGCTCCCATTTCCTTGATCAAGGTTAAAATATGCAAGGAGAACTACAATCTAAAATTTTGTGATATCATATGGAAACAAGGCTGTCTACATATACAGAATATTTCAATGTAACATCTCAAGAAGTTCCACGATATATATATATATATCTACACGACGCTCTTCCGATCTGTACAATTACAATTAGCAGTACAACAAGTGCAAATAGATGTATGTCCTATTAAAACACAATGCAAATAAATCAACAATACAAACCCTGTACAGCGGACTATAAACTATAAATAAATGTAGACAAACGCCCATTTATGAAGGATCGAACCTAAGACCTCTAAATCCCAGGGCCTCAACCTTAGCCCCATAACCAAACGGGCTAAGGCCTTATTAGCATAAGTTCCTCGATAGTTAGCCAAGTATAACATTAAAATTTCAATAGCTAAAAAGCATTTCCAATTGAATGACAACTAATGAACTTGATTAACAATTAGTCAAGTCTGACTCAATAATATTTTTGATCAACGATCAACATAGTCATTTTTTCACATTTACATTAATCAGTTACCTATAATTGGATATAAGTTACTCCCAAGTTTAGACAGGGTGACATGCCTATTAACACATTAGTGCAGTCGCTTGATTGCACATTGACACCACTCGAAAACAAGGTAACGACAACAAGGCCTATGATCATAGCCATCTTTTGATGTCCCATTGAATTAAATTGCTGGTGCTCAAAATGCCTGTGGGATGAGGAAATGCTTGATGCTTGATGGGGAATTCCGTTATGTGTTGGATTTAAATAGGATTCTTAAGGGGGGTTTGGGTCACCAACTTCTCCTACTCTTTCAAGTCTTCAAAATTTTGTTAGATGAGTCTCGGACTTTGGATTGTTGAGTAGTTCAGCGGAGAATTTTGAACATTTGAGACAAATGGCATAGGGTTGTGAGTAAGTGGGGTGACCAACTTTATGCCTGACTTGAATTGTTCAGTGGTTTTTGTTCTTTTTTTTAATTTTTATAGAGAACACTTCAATTATCAAGTTATATTCAAGAACTTTATTCTCTAGAATAATGGACAACCACCTATATCGGCCCCTACTCTTAATTAGCTAGAGGTGTAAATTAATACCGGCTAAAACCAACATACACGGAATAAGTTAAAGAGCAGACATACATTCCTATTACTGTATTTTTTTTTTTTTTTTTTTTTTTGGGGTTTCCCTGCAGGAGCTAGCTCTATAGAAACTTGCAACCAAGGCATGTAATAATGATCACTATTCCCTTAAAAACAGATTAATGATCATCACTAGTAATATTTTCTTGAGGATATTGGTTTTAGAGATAATAAAGAGGGTTCGATTTGAGGAAATGCTACTGTAAATCTCCGGAGTGTAAGAGATTGAAATTGATAATTCTTTTTCTTTTCTCTTCTTCTATATTTCCGTACAAATCATTGAACGCAGTAAATTGTTAATGATACTCTAATTACACATAAGCAAGAAGAAACCACACAGTATCTATTAAAATGAACAGACCAGATATCATAGCAATAGGAACCCATCAAAAAGTATATGCAACTTACCACATCTCATTTTCACGACACTCCTGAAGATTTCAGTGTTGTTGTAGCACAAAGCTAGTTTTCCAATTGCCCTTATATATCTGGTAATATTTGGAAAACCAAATTTAGATGCATCTTTTAAATTGTTAAGGTAGATTACAAATCTTGATTCATAATCACAATTGTTCTTTGTTCTGCATGGGCGTGGCATTTGGCAAAGCTACTTTTAGAGAGGAAGAGAATATCTCCAATTAAAGTACGAAATGGTGACGTTAGAAGAATGTAGCATAACTTAGTCCAGTAGAGGATCAACCAAATTGTAACATTGCAGAGTTGACACTTGACAGTAGTTCTAGACTCCTGAGATATCCCCACTTCTTGTGTTTTACGATCTGCATATAGTTGCTTGGTTTTAGTGAAACCCTAATAAGATCATGTTACGCATATAATTGTTATTGAAGAATCCTTAAGTTTTTTATTACCACCGAATCCCACTCCAGCAACAAGCCAAAAATAGGTAACAACTAACAATAAACATGACATGATGGCTAGAAACTGCACTAATTATTAAGTGAGGAATTTCAACACTCTGATCAACACCTTCCTCAATTGTAAGCACCATGATCCATAGGTCATAAAGTAAAAGAACTGCCCGATGCATCATCACAGATTCACAGACAAGTATGCAAACAAAGAGCACATTAAGTTTGATCTCGTTGTGCAGACATAGAAGTTTGTTACCAGTGGGATTGCCCAAAACTGGAAGATAGTTGGATCTTGCAGTGCACACATGTACTTCACACAATCTTCTGCCATCTCATTCAGGCATTGTACTGCTTTGATTGAGTTTTCTTTGTACTGTAAATCCTGATTCATTTAAAAAAAAAAAAAAAAATTCCAGGTGACTGTTCAACAACTCAAATGATCTTGACAAGACGACATAAAATGAGCAGCAAAAAGAGGCACGAAATTTGAGATGAACCACACGAAAGGGACATACCTCGAGTTTGTTAACATATTGGCCCCATATCTGGCGAGGCCATAACTCACGTGGCTTTATTTTGTTAATATCCTCTGCATAATCTTGGATAATATGAATTTTCTACATGATGGCTTGCATAAATGCACATCACATGAGATGGGATGTTTTGATACAAAACCTCCTAGAGGTTTTTGGGCATTTTTATGATTTGTTAACATTAGAAATCTTGAAGATTAATCCTACTGATTAATACATATATGGGAATTATTACTTGATAAAATAGACCCATTGAGTTGGATAGACCATCAGATATCATAAGATCTTCTTTTCCAGAAGTGTGGAATAGCTTTGACCACATTTTCATAACGTCACTATTGACATGGTGACAATATTCCTCATAATCATCAATGGTATCCACCTGTATGAGAAAAAAAGGTTTTATATAGAACTATTTGATTAAGAGAAGGAGACCATAACACTAGAAAAATATTCGTCAAGCCATACTCAGCAAATTAATTATATATAATATGTTAGTACATGAGTAGATAAATAAATCTGATCAACACCGAGATCCACAGGGTTGAACTTTATGTTACCAAGAATTTCTTCTTAATGAAATATATATAGCTGAGAATAGGGGTAGATGCAAAAAATAACAGTTCACACAGATTGTAATAACTTCAAGAAATTTCACCAAAGCTAAGTAAAAAGTCAAGCAAATATTTTGGTGTATCTAACAGTATTAAGAAGTCACCTTCGAAATAATATTATTGTCATACCTCCTTTAACATATATTTTGCCATTCCAGCCCCAGTCCTTACAGCTGCATTCTCAAGTGGCTCCTGGTAACTGCCAAAATAAAATAAGAACACAGTCAAATTCCATAACACTATCCTACTACTTGCTAGATAAAATTTTGGAAAGACAATTTTATACCTTCTTCCGAGCTCCAGCAAAGCAGTGGAAACTCAATGAAACTTGTCCATAAGAACCTTGTATTCTTTGTACTGCCTTTCTTATAAATAAATACAAGAAGGATCAGGCAACTGTTGTGGTGCATTCAACAGTAGAAAAGAAGTTTCCCAATATGCCTACCACCTCCCCGCAAGCAACAAAAACATTATTGTTGATGCATTAAACACATTCAACACAAGATGGACTATGCACAACTGGATGTTGACCGCATTGTTCAGTAAATTCATCCCAAGGATTGTCCTTTCTTCCCATTCCAGCACCCTCAAATAAAAGAGGACTGGAATATTCTCGAGAGTGTTTTACATGTTCTTGTAAAATCAGCAAAAGCTGACTAATTGAAAGAGTTTCAGAAAAATGATCAAGACAGAACCACCAAAAACGTACATGAAAATTGCCATTCGTGATCATACATGTGACGATGAAATTCCACCAGGATTGGTACTTTAACTTCTGTAGGTATGGTCATCTCATCCTCTGTCAAAAGAATTACATAGAATTGAGGTGGTGATTGAAAGAGTTAGATTCACAATGTAGAAATCAGCATAGTTTGAAGCTGATCCCATAATATCTACTTTTATTTGTTTATTTTATATAAATTCATAGGAACCATGAATTAAAACAGATGCACGGTCATTTAAAAGCTAACTGGACACTATTGTTAGGTTTTCAATCCATCTAGAACCACGCAGTTGCGAGGACAAGAAAAGAATAAACTGCAATTTGCTCAGCACAGGTAGGTTTTTATCCTATTTATATTTTGAATTTATTAAATTTCTGGGTGGTAGAGACAGCATGCTCTATTACTACAGAAAAATTGTAAAAGTGTATAAGACTATAAGTGCGTTACATCATTACATGAGTAATAAGATTAAATAAAATAAAAATATTAAATATAACAATTAGTTTGATTATTTACCCGTCTTGCCAAGTTGCGAAATCCCATCAACTAATCTTTATTCTCTTGCACTGTCTTCCCTTTTCCATCATCATTTTGAAATTCTACATCAAGACAAGTAGTTGAATCCAATTATATCCAATTATTTTTATGATATGAAAAATTGAAAACTAATATAAATTATAAATAACCAAAATAATTTTCTAATATCAAAGGCCAGGAAATAGAAACTACCTTCTTCCAATTGGCGGTAAAGCTCAAGATCCTCTAAAGTGAATCCCTCTAAATTAGGTGAAGCATTTAGCCAATTTTGAAGACAAACCAAGATCTCCATTGTTTTTTAACTCAATGAGCTACCAAACGGATCAAGAATTCTTCCTCTAGTACTAAATGCACTCTCTAAAGTCACAGTAGAAACTTGGACCCCCCTGACACATCTCTTGCAACATTTGCCAAAATCTCATACTTGTTTCTATTGGCTTTCCACCAATCCAAAACATCAAATTGCTTCTGTTCTAGGTCTTTAGTAGCATTTAACAAATATCTCTCGACATCATTCCTAATTTCAATAGATTCTTTGGCCGCCTTTTTCTCCTTCCACTTAGTCAACTACTAGAAGTATCCAAAGATGAAGATAATATGAGGAGTCTGAAGAGTTAAAGTCAAGAAGAAATATGAGGAGTCACGTTTGAATAATTTGTTGTGCTTAGGTTTGCATGTTTGGTTAGAAATGTTTTTCTCTTAATCTGTTTACTTTCCCATGGTTGTGGTAAGGTTGTAACTAACTCAAAATTAAGTCATGGCAAATACGTCCCTCTCTTGGTTGTAAATATTAATTGCCTTGTGGAAAAATTTGTCAAAAACTCAAAACAAAAAAATTATATAATCGGTCGGTTCGGTTTAATGTACTTCGGTTCGGTTTAATGTACTACAGTTCGGGATAATTTCGGTTTCATCGGTTTGGTTATACACACTGGCGGTTCTGTCAGTGTCAGGTCGGTTTATCACATGGCCAAACAACAAAGAGAATTAATTCAGAACCGGCCGAACCGAACCAGTTAGCCTAAAAAACTGACGGTCTAGGTTCGGTCTGGTGGTTGGGTTGGTCGGTTCGGTTTTTTCGGTTATTTTGCCCACTCCTAATCAAAGATCTATAGTATTGAAAAAAAAAATGGTTGAGAACCCAATTGATAGAAAGTGAAAAGATTGGGAACCATAAGTGACATTTACTCTTATTATTATTATTATTATTATTATTATTATTTTGACAAGGACGGGCTAATTATAATTATAATATAATAGTAAATATTAAAGTCTATGCAGAAAGCTTTAAGAGCTTTAACGACTATACGATGATTAATCGAAATCCATTCTTTTTATATTTCCAAATTAAAATGTAAAAGTTGCAGATAGATTGATAAAAAATGAAAAAACCCACTCGGGATGAAGAATAACCATCTTTTAAGAAGTCGAATATCAATATGGTCATAAAAACTTCCCTATGTGGCGTAATCCCCTTCTCTGCCAAAAGTCAGACACACATGGCGCAGGAAGTCATTAGAAAACTCACGGTGAGACAATCACATGTAGGTTATCTAATAATTTTTTGGTATGTGTATTTCTGGTAGGATAATCTCACTAAACATAATGTGAGAAATCATTTTTACAACACGGGACGCACGCATAGTAGACATAACTGAAAAGATCAATCGATCAAATATTTTTATATATAAACTAATGGGCACCCATTTATATTTTTATACATAAAAATGATATGACATAAACATTATGCACGCACATTTTTAACGCATATATATTGTTAAAATGAATTGGGAAACCATGATCTTATCTTCTGCACCTCGACTGTGCATTGACCGTTGTACCTGAATTAAGACTCGCTGGGGCAAACAAAAATCCGGCTATAGAAAAAGATCAGGTTCTGAATTTAGAGCGCGATCACCAATTACAGTGGGTCATGTGTATTTTAAAATACACATTGCTCCCTATGATTAGTAGTCGGGCTCCAAACTCAGAGCCCGATCTGTTTCTATAGAAAATTTAACATTTGTTTGTCAGTTAAAGCTAAATGGATTGTTATTGTTTCTGGTTTTGTAATTGGCAATGCTACTTGAACAAAAGTTTATACAAAAATTCTATCAAAATTGACACATGACACAATCCTGTTAGATCGGAAGAGC
>CAVNYN010203753.1:0-13683 GCA_963692815.1 Nyctanthes arbor-tristis | reverse complement strand
CTGACGCTCTGATACCACTGTTGGGAATTAATGTAAATTCCCCAATTACGCCCGCAGGACCGTTGTTCAAGGAATTTAATTGAGACAAGAAAAATAAAAGACGAAGACGAATTTAACGGACTGTCAAAGCTTTCCACTATATGATTAAAGTCGCTACAACCATACAGAATTTTCACTCGCCAAAACCCATCCCCCAAGTATTACAAGAAAAATATACCAAACTTTACCGCATCTACCAATTTCTACCCTTTGACTAACCCACAAAGAATTAAAGAAATCCCAAGACGCTAAACTACTATTTTTCTTCACAAGACTCTCTGACCCGACCCAAGTGACACCGGAAAAATCACCCCGAGTTTTACCACACCTAATTTTCTACCCTTTGAATAAACCACAAAGAGTTACAAGAAAACTCTTCAAGGTGCTAGACTCACTAATTTTTCTCTCAACTTATTTGTACCACTTGTGTATAAAAGAAGAAGAAAACATCTCTATTTATAAGCTTCGTTTCCTTGGAAGACAAGACAATCCTTCTATGATTTGAATTTCTTTTCCTCCTAGGATTCTTCTTCTTTTCCCTTTCCTTTTCCTTTTCAACTTTGAATTGTTTTTGGCAGCAAACCCAACATGAAATACATCCTTGTGGAATATACATCCGTGACATCATCTGAATATGACGAAGTGGCCTCCACAGGTAAAAATTTCATATTCGCCTCCAATTCTTCATCATTTTTCCTTGGCATTATGAATGGCATATCCTCTTTGTTTCCTCGCTTGGATTCTCTCCTGAACATGTCGACCATGTTTTCATGGATTCATTGTGTTCTCATTCATTTTGTAATTCCCTTCCAACATATCACTCCAGTTTATATCAAATAAACCTTTTATACTCGTAGAAGTTGTCTCTTTCTAACCGTATTACATTGCTCAATTTGGATATGCCTTTGCTTGAGGCATTAGCTTGCCAGTTGCTGTTGCACAGAAGTTCCATCTTTACAAGAATCCCCATGGGAAGAACTTTGTATCAAGTGCCTTATTTTTTGGTTAAACATCATTGATTTTTGGTTAAACAAGTGCCTTATATTTTGGTTAAACATCATTGATTTTGGAACTCAGTTACACTTGTAAAAGTTGTCTCTTTCTTAAGGCATTAGCTGGTGCAAAACATGCATATAATAACCATTAAATATACTACTTGCTTAAAATTATTTACAGAGGAAATTAGCTCCCGCACAAACTTTTTGTTAGTTTGTTCTTTTACTTTCACACATAGAAAGTACATGCATTGCACGTATTATGCAAATGATGAAATATAAAGCACAAAGTTCTGCAGTCCAGTATTACTAAATGCGTAATGTAGGGTTATTGTTTTGAGTGACTTGCTTTCCTTTTTTGTATGTTAGGACAATTTTACCCTTTATGTATATTTGGTGTTTGAAAAGTGGATGGCAAACTAACCGAGGAATGGATGGCTTCCATTAAAAAAGGACTAGTTGCGCCAAAGGAATTTTGTGCGAAGATTTCCATTTATGGGACCTTAATCCAAAAAAGTTCAATGTTTCGGGACCAAATGCTCCAATTTCCCTAGTGATCACCCTACAAGAAGCAGTCTTCATTTTCCATGCCAACTCGGAGCGAGTACTATAGCTTTTTATAAAGTTGGTTATCTAACCTTTAAAACTGATTTTTAAATTTAAAGAAAAAAAAAGAAAATAAAAAAAGAAAAGAAAATTCTACCTAACCACCAGCTATATTGTTGGCTTTATATTGCAAAGAGCATTAAGAATCGCCCTCATTATTCCAAGTGAACAATTGAACTCAATTATCAATTGTGGATTAAATTACAAGTGTTAAAGTAAGTAAGTTCTTACGTTTCAAATAAAAGGTCTCGGATTCGAACCACATTTACCCTCCTCGCTCTCCCTTGTATTAAAATATTTCAAATTTTATATATATTTTTATATCAATATAATATATATATATATATATATATCAACTAGCATAAAATCTTTTCACTAAAATGGACGTAAGCAACCATCAGTATTATTATATTAAATAAAAGTGAGAACTTCACACAATTTTTAGAATAACGAACGCAAAGATAAGCAGATACCGAGTAGGACTATGTTGTGGTTCACGTTCTAAGGTATAGAACTTCAATCGCATCAAAAAATTATGTTATGTGCGGGGTTTATGACCTTTTAACGCCCTCTTGAGTAAATTTTACCCAAGTGATAAAAACGGCCACCGGATATGCTCCTTAGGCATTTCATTCATTTCAAATACACGTTTCAAAAATAAGATTTAATAATGCTGGTAATGTCAAAATCCCGGGGAAAGCAATGAATGGAATGGTAACAACTATTATGTCAAATTTTACAGCATATCCCCTCTAATACTATTATCAATGTTTATAAGCCTTGCAGAAACACGAGGTCATGCAAGGTGTGAACAAATTATTTTCGGAACTCACATGATCCATGCTCTAAAGCTGACCCAACAGGGCACAGATTAGAAGAATTCCTTTCATGCCTCGGAAACCAAAAAATAACCCAATTTCAAATGTAAAGGAAAGATAATCAGAAATTTAGAATACGCGTTCATTTGTCTAATAATGACAATGAAAAATGGCAAGAAATATGTAGCAGTAGTGTTGGATATCTCAAAGAATGTGCATTTGAAATTTTGAACTTGCCTGCTAACGTAAGAGTTGTCACAGGTATTGACAAGTATCTTATCTCCCGATAAAATATGAGCCCGTACCTAGCAAAAGATATGCAAAATTGTATCTAGTCAACACAAACTATGAGATCGGAAGAGCCTTGCAGTAGAGTTCAAATCTTGTAAGTATCTCAGATGACAAGACAATCACGACATTCACAGGATTTAGGTTTAAGAAAGAGTATACAAGAGAATCTATTAGAACAGCATCCTCATTCTCCTTTCGTTTCGGCTCGTTCAGGCAGGCAGCCTTCTCTTATTTAGACAGTGAATGAGACAGTACCAAGAGATTTAGATTAGCCATGTTAAAACTCTATCAGTTCCCTCTATATGCTTTGATTTAATAAACTGAGTCTCCCATTTGCGTGACAAAAATTTCAAGAAGGTTGAACTAAAGAAGGGCCTAACCTCCCATTCTCAGGATAAATTTTATTTGCAAAGCTTTTTCTCGTTTGGTAGAAGATCTGACATTTACTTTCACAAACACTTCAGTGTGATTTTGCATCTGGAGCAGTGAATATGCCTTAACCATCGTCCCCGAGAAGCCAACGGGATTGGCCCTCAAACATGCAATAAAAAATAAGTGTGCCCCTATATATATATATATATATATCACTTTAGGCGACAATCTCCCTGCACTTGCAGGCTAAATTATTAATCCTGGACTATCAAGATAATAATCACACTGAAGTACCAGGAAATTATTAACAACATTAACAAGAAAAAGTAGCTTACCTGGATTGTAAGACCATTGTCCAATAAAGCCTTCTTATAACTGCAGAAATAGAAAGCGATGAGAATAATGTTAAAGTCATTACCACAAAATCGTACAGGGTGTCACACGAGGAATAAACAAGAGAGTTTATCAAGAGTGCAATATTTGGACCACCTGAGAAGCCATAGTGGTGACAATGAGAGTTCTCTATATAATATATAAGTAGAGATTCAAGTTGGTTCATTTCTATTGTAAGCACACAGGCCAAGATTAAAAAATACTTACTGAGGAGTCGCTCCAATTCCTTTCATAGGCTCAGCTACTTCTGTTACAGTACATGTCACTCGATGTGGAACCGATGCAGACATTGGCCTTTCATCATAAAGCTGCACAGTCACTTTCATATCATCTGCGTACCCATGGAAGCAACACAATGTGTGAATGAAATGATGATTAATCAAGAACTCGAATAGTTAATGTGACATGTTTTTGCGTATCTTCCAAGATGAAAGACTAGATATTCAGATGTTTTGTAAGTCATGGAACATCTAAAACTGAAGCTACCAATAATCTGGTCAATTTGATTGTCTGGTGCACATTATGACTCTTCAGAATTCAACTCTAAATTACTGCTATTTGATTAGAAATATTGCTACAGACGCGATATGCAAATCTTGATAGAAGGGTGATGTGGTTATATCTACAAAGCCACTTTCACTAACCACACCAAAATATATATACACAACTATCGAAGTGTAAATGTGATTAAAAAAAAAATTACATTCGTTTTACCAATATAACCATAAATTTTAAAAATAAAATAAAAACAAGAATAGATCTTACACCACATCCCTCTTTTCCATTTTCTACAATTTCCCTTCCCTTTGTCTCCCACTATTTGTCGATCACTTGCGACAAAATCCTCCCAACAATTACCCAATTTTCCACATTACACGATTCCGATATCAAGACCTAATTTCAGTGTCTGTTTCTCATGTCGTATGAAAATCAAAAGTAGCTGATGAAGTTCATTTTCCATTCATTCAAAAGTCCAAATACTTTCCCGCACACACCCCTTTTTCTTGGACTGAAAAGCTGGGACTGTTCAATGTCGTATTACAAGCCTGAGCCGGGACTGTTCAAAGTTGTATTAAAAGCCTTAAAGTTTGATTCTAAAAGATAAACATTGATCAAGGTTCAAAGTCATATAAAGCTATATGGAATCGTGGTTTAATAAATAAATGAATTACGGTTCTTTGTGGTTAATGTTAAAAACAGAGACTAAGTTCTTATCTTGTGGCGTACCTAACAAATACAGGCATATATAATAATATAAAAGTGGTTATTTAAGCCATTTAATCCATGACCTTTTTAGTAAATAAGAAAAAAATTTAAACTGTGGTGTGGTTAATAAACATCGTGGTGCATGTATAAGCACCTGACTAGGATTTCTCCCATCGTGAAACTAAGTAAATAAATAAGCACCGCAATAGTAGATAAATTCAACTCAAGAATAAGTGCACTTGCCCAAGTAAAGATAATTAACTAGAATGAAAGCTTAACACAGAGCCATTTAAAGTTAATAATCCTGAGTCTAACCACCGGATGGGGCTTAAGCTAGAAAAGACTTTGTGCTCCAAGAAGAGGCCAAACTTCCTATGACTCACCAGCCAACCAGAACTTCGTAGAAGAAAGTACTTAGCATTCTGAACCAACCAGAGAAGATAGGTCATTACTTTCTGAACCCCATGGTATGAAGTCCTTTAAGCAATATTTCAGATTGCCTACTCTTCCTATTTAGCCTTGAGTCATTTTTCTTTGATTAAAATTGCTGGGCGTGTAAATTTTCTAGATAGTCCTCACATACAAAAGTCACTTTTGTTTCCGAGGTCTTCTTGTGCCCAGTATATGATTATATCTTTTGGAGGCATATACAGAATACACATTACACAAGAATGTCTAAAAAATTGGAGAAGTGTATAAACAAAGTTAGTGCTAAATGGCAATACCTTGAAGATATACAACAGATTCACCAAATAAGTGTTTCGGTACATCCAGCTGTCCGTATGTTTCAGAGCTTGATAAGACAACAGATTTACACTCGTCAGTGAACTCCCTCATGTAGATGCCTAATAAAATGCAACTAGCATGTGCCGAGTTTAACATTAGAAAACGATAACAACATTCACTCCATTAGCACGACGTTTCCATTTTCATCATCAGTGTAGAGGTACGTTAGAGATTTTTCTTTGACATACACTTCTGCAAAATCCAAATACTATTGTCAAACAAATGTGTCAAAAGTTACAAAATGAGAAAGGTCACACTGGATTGGCGAGTATTGTGTATATTATTCCAAAAACTGGGCCAACTTTGGCATGGACAATAAAAAACATAGCAAATAATGTAACTATGTTATTCATCTAGTTTTTCCTTTGTATTAACTGTAAGCTATTTCTTGTCACACTGGACATTGCTTCCACAGACTAAACATTATAGGCTAGTCTAATCAGTTGTTCAACATACTGATCAAAGTTGTTAACTCTGGAAGTGAGAATGACAGCAATATGCTGCAGGAGAACATATGATTCGAATTGAAACTCACATTTATATAAATTCTGCCAATTGAGAATCCAATGAAAACATCCTCATCAATGTTATGTTCACAGCTGCAATCATTGGGACAGTGCGCTATAACTACCCCATTGCACATAACAAACAAAAAAGGCCTATCAAAACTTCTACTATTCACTTAAAAGCTACATTACCATCTATAATTGAACACAAATGAAGCATTTGCATAGCAAAAGTTCAAGAGCAATGGTTTCTTTTTGAAGGAGATAAAAGTGTCTCTAAGGCTTGCAATATAATTGCTTAAACAAAATCCTTTTGCATCAGGAGCGTCCATGCTCAAATACATTCTAAATAATAAGCCCAACTATTTAGTTATCTTAACAGCTGTGGTTCTAGAAATTTGAGGGTGGACAATATTAGAGAAAGTAAGAAGAGCATATCCGAAATCAAGATATATTTTCCATTTTTATTCTATCATTATAAATCGTCCGTTTTACCTCATTTATCGGAAGGATTCCGAAGTCTATTGGTCCATCCTATTCAGACTTTAGCTGCTTCAAACAGGAAAACAGAGAAAAAGAAGTTCACTTCCCTCTTTCTTTAAGTATGAGAGCAAAAATAGAACAGACTGAAGCTTCATGGTGTACTACCCATGCAAAAATATGATATTTCATCATCCTTCCAGTTGAATTAAGCTTTACATTCCCTATCAAAGCAAATCCTAGAAATTAGGAAGAACTATCATACAAAGAAAACAAGATATGACGGAACTACACCGGCTGATCCAACTTTTTGCATTTTTGAGAATGACAGGATGAAAATGCATACTCTCAATTGGTTCATCAGTTCGCAGCCTTTCATTTGATTTGTTTCCACTATCAATGTCCCGGAGCTCCACCTGTAACCAATATTGTCATTTCTTAGTTATAGCTGGCATTTAAGATTACAGAAGGCAGTATAGTTTATAAATTAGATGAATGCCATAGACACTGGTAAAATTAATAGTTAAGTTGTGCTTTACAAGATAAACAGATTATCCATTATACTTAGGTGCAAGAATACCAGAGGCATAGACGGGGTGGGTTTTTCTGGCCCTGTGCCCACCCCTCCTGGCCCAAAATCAATTTTCAACCTTATCAAGTATTTTTTTTTTTTTAAAATCCTATATATAAAATAGATTTTTACATTTGCGAAACGCCCCTACATTGAGTACTGGCTGCGTCCCTGAAGATTACCATTAGAAACAGTAACAAAAAGGTCCGTGGAGATAAATTCAGACATTATGATGCATAAATGCAAGTACGTGCTTGCTTTAGTAGAGTAGGACAAGCTAAGTTGCTTTAGCAGAGTAGGACAAGTTAAGTTGATACAAATAAGCGACTAGAGGTCTAGTGAACCTTAAACAGCAAACAATTGCAGGGATAGGGGCAGTAAACGATGAACTATCCTGTCATGAAGAAAAATAATAAAATCAAGATACAAATCTAAGATAGTATGGTAAGTCCTGAATCAGAATGAATAACAGATAACAAACTGAGCTTCTGCGATCAATCTTTCAATTAACCAATGGTTCAGTGAGATGAATCATATGACTTGGGGTCTTTTGGCATCCAATTGTAATTGGCTTCAATTATAATCCATGTTATAATTCAAATTCATGTACACACTCTAAATCGACCTCTCATTGATGAACACGGCTTATATCATCAACTAGAGGTGTCAATTTTTGTGCTTCCCCATTTGCCTGAATTTGAATTAGAATACCAATTTATAACTGAGGCCAATTACAATTGGATGCCAAAAAGAGCATTACTCTTCCTACCCCAATTTCCAGAGAAAATAAAAATAGAAGAGTACATGGACCATCTATCTGGTCCAAACCACTTGTCCAAAGGATATTTCAACTAGAAGGAATTCTGGGTGGTCTCTTCACGATGCAGCTCTATGGTCTCATAAACTTTCCATTTTATTTGTACATTTCGGAGTTCTATGCAGTGCATATGTGACATAGATAGACCCTCTTTGATAAACGGGTATGGTTTTTTTTATTGTTCCTGATCCATGCAACGGAGTCTTATGTGTTTTTCAGGCACATGTCTACAAATGGACTTCATTTCTTGTAAATGGAAAATGTATATTTAACATATTTTCCTGATAGAATACATTTCCAGATAGACAATTTCTTTTCAACTCCGGTTTTGTGTAACTTCAATTACTTATTTGAAGGGCTAGGGCAGTATTCAGCACTATTTATTGATTTGGGCTATACATGACTTTTTATGAAATTCACGGTATTCTACGATGACTAACTGTGTAAATTGTCAAGTCTTGGTCATTCAGCTTCAAGTCAACTCAGTCAAAATATTCAATATCTTTCTAAAAAAACTCATCTAGATGCAGTTTTACATACAAAATGGGGGGAAGAAAGAAAGTAAATGGAAAACTTGTTTTCCGAGATCGGAAGAGCGTCGTGTTCCACGTTGATTCTCCATTTAGTCAGCTCAAGGTCAAGTTTAACTTATTCATATAACACTGTTTTAATTCCAAGAAGACAGGCTACATTAAGGTTTTACACAAGAAACTATATGTGCTTCTCAATGTCCAATCCTATTGATGTCAAAATCAAGAAAGAGAAGACCATAAATAAACCATCACCGGACAAGAAATGCGCTCCGTTCACACACTATTTCTATTTAGAAATAGAATCTGGTCAAAGCAATCACATTTACATATTTCATGTGACTCACCTGTACTACATAAATCTCCAACATTTATTTCTATAAAAATCATTTCTACTTTTAAATGGAAATGGTTTGTGAACGAGGAAATAAAAGAAAATTTTGAAATAACAACGGGCTGGTAGACATTGGGAAAGGACCTGTATAATTACCCCCCCCCTCTTCCTTGACTTGTATGCTGTGCTTTTACAACCTGAAGAAAATTCATATTCACAAATGACAACCATAACCTGAGTCCAAATTTTTAATCAATAAAATCCACGACAGACGGTAAGAAAGATGATGATATTCATCTTTGAATGGTTACCTGATAAATCTTTCCTGCAGTATCATTGGAACACCCCACCAAGACAATCTATTAGTATGTACAATAGTTTTATTCATATACCCCTAAATAATGTGAGAAAAATCTAACCTCTTCTTTCAATGACATTTCCGGGTCTCACCTGCAACAAATAAAAATAAACAAGAAGAAAAGAGAACTACAACATTAATGTAAGAAGACCAACATCCAGTCAATGAATCCTATTGTAATATTTGCTACATTAATTGCCTTCCCTGTTACCGCAGTTCAAAAACTTTTTCTATGCCCACGAACAGCTTTCTGTAAAATGTGTCACAAATTTGTTCCATCGTACAAAAATAATTGCATTTTTCCTGGAATTTAACTGAGACACAGACAATCCTGATGACAGTACGTAAGAAAGGAACCAGACTATTACAGACCACTTGAGACTGGACAGCAACAGCACAAATGATGTTGGTAATTGCCATCTCATCTGTCCACTCACACGTTCTCCTGTTTATGCTCTAAACCGATCCCATTTTTTCATCGTATGATGAATTTCATCGTATAACCCTACTCTATATTTTCTAACTTGACTATTAGAGTGGGAAGGGCTAACCACGGACAGGGGTTGGCCAGACTCACTAATAGAATTTTGCTTTTGAGGGAAATTCGTACTTATTTTGACTGAAGGAGACAAAAAGATTTTACAATTAAGAAAACAGTTGTTATTTTACAATTAAGAAAACAGTTGTTAAGTCAACTTAATTATCCCCTTTCACTTGCAAAATAACTCATTTATTTTATAGCTAACCCAAACAATCAGGATGCACAGTGCACTATTGAATGTAACTGTCGTAAATGTACATAAACGTTTACAGAAAAACACATCAATTCTCTTCCAGTATCCTAATCCCATCCCAGAGATGCCATTGATGTGTGCATTATCAATCCACAACTTCCACGGACAAGTGAACATTTAGATTTAAAATTTTTCATTCAATAATCATTATCATCATTACACGAGCCGACATCTATACAAATCTGCAAAATCAAAAAAAAAAAAAAAAGCAATAACTTACATCAGCGCCGGAAAATCTAGCACCGCGGATTTGGGTGGCGGACCACGGTGAAGCGAGGAGGCCACGAATCGACGGCTGGCAATTTGACAGTCCGCTGGAAGTGGTAAGAGTTCTTCGCGAATTATTGCAGCTATTTATTGATCGAAAAGAAGCGGAGTAGTAGAGAAGAGCTCGAGAGAGTCGTTTGTTCAGAGCTTGCATTCTGCACTCGTGCGCTAAGGTTTTTTAGACCTTTCCCAGACGCGAGGGACAGAGAACAGCGTCGGTGGGGTGTGGTGTGGTGTGGCGTCGTGTATACGGGGAAATTGTACATGGGAACACTATTTAGCTAATTTGCACAAATGGATCCTAGCTTTTTGGAGGATGCAAATGGAATCTATATAGTTTCTATCTTGGTGAGAGATTTTACCATCTAAAACTTGTCAACTCCCCTTTTTTTTTTTTTTTTTTTTTTTGAAACTAAACATTTTCAATTCATTTCATGAATTCTCGGCCTATAGCCGATGTAAACATTAATGGAATACAAGAAGTCTATGATCTACAAAAAGAAGAAAACAGAGCAGTAGAGGTGACCATGTGGACAACCATATTCCTATCACGCAGAATATGAATGCAAGAACCACAATCAAGTTCAATAAGAAGCGATACAATCTCACGTAAAAAAGGAACATTAGGAAGAAAATCAAGCTTCTCTCTTAAGCTATTAACAAGACACAAACAATCTAATTCAACATGAATTTTCCTCCACCCGTTTTCCTTTGCAAACTTCAAGCCCAAAAGGAGAGCCATTCCCTCAACATCTTCCACTCTCAGCATGCCACTAAACTTTTTCCCAAATAAGATCGGCACAATGCCACTTGTATCTCTAATGACTGCCCCCATTGAATACTTTTGTTGCTCAACATATACTGTAGCATCCACGTTTAATTTCAGCCAGCCCACACACGGAGGACGCCAACAAAGCTGATCAATCTTCCTATTAGGCCCAATCGTTCCTTTAAAGGCTGAAGAGACGAAGGATGACACTAGAGCAAGAGAAGTTTCCACCACCAAGCACGAATCAATGACAGTCCCACAATGAAGAAGTTTATTTCGAGCATATCATATATTCCAGGCCACATTCAAAATCAGGCTTAATTGTTCTTCCTCGGCCTTGGATGAGATTGCAACAATAACATACTTAATATCTGACCATCCACAATGAAGTTTAATAAACATTCACAATCCCACCTGTTTCAATACTTTTTTTGCAAATTTGCATTCGAAAAGGATATGACAAATATCTTCCAATTCTCCACAATGAATACAAGCCCCTCTCACATTAATCCTTCTTTAAATGAGGTTCAAACATGTTGGCAAACAATTGTTGAAAACTTTCCACCAGAAGACTTTAACTTTTGGTTGTACTTTAAGTTTCCAAATTTTTTTTCCACCAATTTGAATTATAACTACCACTACAATGAGTGCCTTCCAAAAAGTTTGAAATAAGACACTTATATCCACTTCTTACTGAATATTGCCCACTTGGTCCAAAATGCCAAATTAGCTTATCTGGATGTCGCCCAAATCCGGTAGTAGTGGCAAGAATAATATCTCTGTCTTGTGGCAGAAATTCCTCAGTGATGTGAGTCTCGTTCCAAGTTCCAGATTCTGTTAAAAGATCTGAGACTTTGGGAAAATCAACTTTCCGCGCTGTAATAGGCCTAAAGGAGGGAGCCTTTGGAAGCCAGGGATCCTCAAATGTTCTTATACTCAAGCCATCCCGACTATCCAACGAATACCCCTTTGCAAAGCCTCTCGTCCCCACAAAATACTTCTCCATGCAAAAGAATTCCCATCTTTAACTTGGACTTCAAGGAAATTACAATTGGCGAAATACTTACCCTTCAAGACTTTTGCCACCTGAGAATCTGGATCCTAGAGGATTTTCCAACTAAAATATAAAAACAAAAATGTATTTTTTTATAGGATTCTGACTAGAAATGACATGTATCTTGTTGGTATTTATATTGGTCCTTGCATGAGCTGCCACTGACGAAGAAGTCGGAGCTTCTATCACAAAATCCAAAGGGTAATTTACACCTAACATCCCCAACCTTTCAAGTATTTATAGATTACATCCCAGATCTTTAATTTTCCTTCTATGGGTCCTCAACTTTTAAAGAAATCCTTAATTTAGTCACTGGTAACGGAAACCGTTAAATTTATCTATTAAAGTCAAGGGTGTTTTCGATATAATATAAAAAATTAATATTTTAATTTTAAAAATAAAAAAAAAATTAAGAAAATAAAAAGGGCTGTCAAAAATGACAGATTGCTTTCCCACCCCTTTCTCGCTGCTATATCCATTTCCTGCCGAAATGACAGCCTTTTTTTTTTTATTTTCTACCATTTATGGCAGGAAATGGCATGTGGGTCTTCCCCCTCGCTTACTGCCATTTCCGACAACCCTGGCAGAGGGGAAGCCCCTCTTTTTCTTTTTTTTTTAAATTTTTAATTTTTAAAATTAAAATATTAAGTTTTTCTATTACGTCGAAAATGCCCCTAACTTTAACGGACATCTATTTATACAAATTAGCTGAAGATCATTGTATTTCTCTTTTGGAAAATAATTTATTCTGGCTATTATTTACCACAAGCATATTGCTTTCAGTAGATTTCTCTCCCAAAAAAAACAGAATAGAAATAAAATAAGTCTAATAGTAGGGAGAATAGATAAAGAATGCGATAAAAAGATAAATCTTTGAAGAAGACTAGATATAATTGAAGAATAATAATGGTGGAAAGGAGACGAATGCGACATTATAATATGTACTTTTGTAAAAGTAGGAGAGAAAACTCTCTATCATCATGATAATTTGATGCATAATGTAAATAGCTTATATTAGAGAATGTGAGACGACCAAACAAAGAAAATATAAGGGGAGAAAATGTAAAAATAATTTTGTGTGATTGAAAAGTAAAATTAGCTTATTCAAATAATAATAATAATAATAATAATAACAATCTATATATTAATAATAAGAGAAGTCGTCTGATTTTGTAATTTCCTACCATTGATCTGGCATCATAAGAATATTGATGACGTCACTGGTAGATAACAATTAAATTTATTTTACATTTTTTTAATTTTTTCCCTATTTTCTGTTTTTTATTTTGTTATCCATTTTTTGGAGAGTTAACAATATCTTTTGAGAAAAATTCATAAGAATCTCTTTGGATAATTATGAGTTTAATTCTTTGTACTGCATGATAATTAAATTTGTTTTACATTTTTTTAATTTTCTCTACTTTCTGTGTTTATTTTATTATCTATTTTTTTGATAATTAAGAATATCTTCTTAAATAAATTCACAGGAATATGTTTGGATAATTATCAATTGTGATTGTAATGGATAACAATTAAATTTTTTTAATCTTTTCCATACTTTCTAATAAAATAACATAAATACTAAAATAACTTTCATGAACTTTCTTCCTTAAAAAACAACAAGTGATTTTTTCTATAATTAGAAATCTCTTTCTTAAGGAAATTTATAACAAATAAATTTCATTGAATTTAGTCTT
>CAVNYN010203746.1:0-20175 GCA_963692815.1 Nyctanthes arbor-tristis | reverse complement strand
TTTAGAAGTATCTTATTATGATATTACATGAGATTTTCAGACTTATATTTGGTACTTTGGACTCGTGTGAATTAGTGATTGGTTTGGGGTATTATACAATACTCGTAAAGTAATGAATATTTTTTCCATCTCGATCTAACAGGGAAAGAGAGAAAAGAAAAAACAAATAAGAGACTCATCTTATTAAGTTAATTATATTCCCATCAAAAAAATTAATCATTACATCATATTATTATTCCACCAGAAAGGGTTAATTACACCTAACGTTTATAACCTTTCAACATTTTATCGATTACGTCTTTAACCTTTAATTTTCCCTTTTTACTTCTCCAACCTTTAGTGAAATCCCCGTTTTCGTCCCTGGAGACAGAAAACGTCAATTTCGTCCGTCATTGACGAGAGTATTTTAGGTAAAACAAAAAAATAAATATTTTAACATATTTTAATTAAAAAATTAAAAAAATGGAAAAGAAAATGGTTTTGCGGGGAGAGGGGAGCTTCCGGAATGCCTGTCATTTCTGGCAGCTTGGGAGGGGGTCAGCCTCCCTTTTGCTGTCGTAATGGCAACATTTCGGCCGCCATTTTGGCAGCAAGGGGAAAGCCACCCTTGCTACCGGAATGGCTGCCATTCCGGCAGCAAAAGTGGGGGTACTCCCCCTCCCAAAAAAAAAAAACCATTTTTCTTGTCCTCTTTTTTTTTTTTAAAATTTTTAATTAAAATATATTAAAATATTTATATTAAATTTTTAATTTTTTTAAATTAAAAGTTTTAAAATATTTTTTAATTAAAATATTTATATTAATATTTTATATTAAAATATTAAATTAAAACTTTTAATTTTTTAAAATATTTATATTAAATATATTAAATTTTTTAAAATATTTATATTTTAAATATTTATTTTTTTGTTATTACCTAAAATACCCTCCTCATTAATGGAGGAAATTGACTTTTTCCGTCTTCAAGGACGAAAACGGGGATTTCACTAAAGGTTGGGGACGTAAAAATAGAAAATTAAAAGTTAGAGACATAATCGATAAAATGTTGAAAGGTTATGGATGTTAGGTGTAATTAACCCTTAAAAATAAAAATAATTTTGATAAACACACCACAAGAATTTTACAGTTATAACCTCCTAGTTTTAAAAAAGGTAATAAAATCCTTAAAAAAATAATGAAACATAATAGGGTATTTTTATATTAATGAATCATTATCATCTCCATTTTTACTTCTACCACCACTAATCCAATACCATCACATTGAAAAAAAGAAATCCACTCAATCATTTTCATGATGTGACTCATTTTATTCAACTCTTTACATCAACTATATATATTTTTTCTAACTATGAATTGCAAGCAAATTAACTTATCTAATGGCTATTATCTATTCCAACCTGATACAAAAGATCAAGATCAGGATGTTCTATTCCCTCAAAAATATATATATATATATTATTTCTATGTTTTTGTTGGAATTTTGCGTAAATTTTTTTTTTTGAACTTTTTAAAAATAATTCCCAAAGTGCATACATATTTCCTTTCACTATTGAAAAAGGACAATTAGTTTGCATAAAATAAAATAAAAAAAGCTATTGAATCTGTACTTAACTACATGAAGATAAAGAGGGAAATATATATAGTCAAATTAAGAATGCATTAAATTAGCACAATGATAATAATCATACTAAAAATATTTTGAGTTAGGTTATGTTGTGGGCTATTTGGGTTATTGATGTAATTATACTTGTGGTTATTTAAGTAAATAGAACTATTATTTTAAATTGTGGTGTAGAAATTAATGTGTGTAGTAGGAATCTAATTACCCATATTATTATTATTATTATTATTAAGGGATAGGCACAAATTGGGCAATTTAATGTTATAATGATGATGATGACGACGACGACGACGATGAGATACAATTTAACGTTATAATGATGATGTTGATGATAATGACGACGACGACGAGATACAATTTAACGTTATAATGATGATGTTGATGATGATGAGATGATTAGATACATCATACTTTCCTCTCTATATTCTAATCCAAAATGAATAATTAATGCACAAGGTCTTGATTCTTTTGTATATTATTTTAAAAGACATTTTGCTTCAGTTTAAAAGTTAAACATTAAACATTATTTACCAATTTAAACAAACTCAAACATTATTTTGAAATACTTCGTTTCAATGCTTCATCATCATCCATTGATGTGAGAATATAATCATCTTTACAAATAATACGAGTGACTACACCATTTGTCCATTGCGGTAATCCAGGTAAGATATTTGACCAAAATCAGGTTTTCTTCCTTCACGATTATTTTTCAGTTATTAATTATAATATAAATAGTACAAACAACACTTTTTCTTTCAATGTTTACCCTGTAAAAATGATCTAGAATCTGGTATCACATAGTCGTGACACACAATATAATCGTGACTTCTTATTTGCGTGTGTCGATACACGGCGCTAGATCAGGACTGATTTACACTCGGTTTAGTTGGTGTTAGAACGACACTGCCTTATCTGTACTGTTAGATTCACCGCTCCTGTATGGCAGTGTAAAAGGACATTTGTCGGGTGGTTGTATACTACTTTTAAGAGGCTAGCTATTGCTGATGTACTAATTCCGAAACAAGAAAATTTTGGTGACTAAATGGAGACATTGATGAAATTCCGTTCTGGGATTTTCCTGAAATCTGCTGCCGCTGCTGCTTCTTCTACTGAGTTTTTCTCGCCTTTTCCCTCAATTTCTTGCTCATCTATTTTCCGGTCCAATCCTGCGAGGAGTTTCATTTCCTTCAAATGCGAAATTCCGCGGAATATGAGTTCTCGGGGAAAATCCCAACATTTTTCAACCGTTTATGGTTCCAAAGATCACCATGGATTTCAAGATTCTTCATTTAAGGTATTCCCTTTGGGTATTATAATTGCTATGTTTTCATTCCATTCAACTATGCATGTTTTGCTAAAAAAGTTTGTTGGCTTAGAATACTTTTTGTGCTTAACTGGCCAATATATCAAGTTTAATACTGACTACAACAGCTGCTTCCTTTACTGGAAGAAGTACTGTAAGACATATTTTAGATAATTATCCTGCGTTCATGGTAGTATATTGAGCGGAGTTGATATAAATGATTTTGGCGCAAAGGGTTCAGGATTTTCTCTCTGATCCCAAGTGTGGCGTCACTTCAAAGGACTCTCTTTTCTTTAGGTAAAAGGTACATATATGTTTTTTCAATAGTACGAAACCCAAGCCTGACATACAATCAATAGTTCATAAAATATACTGAAAGGCTTGTCAATGGCTCTGATAATTGGATTATATGATAATACAGCAAAAATATTTAGGATTGTAGAGACGGAATGGACAAGGGAGTTACTGTTTTGCAGCAGTCATACTTTTGTAGAAGAAAATGAGAACTGCATTATCATCAATGTATGTGAAGGTAAGAAACATGCTTTAAATCTATATTAGTTTATTAATTTATTGTTAAACTCAAATTTGATATTATTAGAAAAATACAGAGAAAGATTTGATTTTGCACTCAATTATGCTTTTTTATGTTTGATAAAATTTCAACAATTGGCAGCAGAGTCAAAATCATTAGTTCTATAGCTTATTTCCTTTTGTAATATTTTTATTTCATGGATTTGTTTTAAACCAATTTTCTCTCTGGATCCTTCTAATACAACTGAGTTGATGACCATATAGAATTTATAGACTTAATAGTCATTTTATTCTTTGAATTTGTGGAATGTGGATGGCATTTGTCTTGAATTTTGACATTCGCTGTTTTAAACCTGTGTCCCAAGTTATCCCACAACTGATCCTGTTGACCCTTGAGGCCAGAGAAAGATGTTAACGTTCGCTTACAAATAATAAGAATACTTATACCAAGCTTTCAACAATGGGAGGATCCGGTGCAGAATTCTTTCTAGTCTTGCCTCATTTGGTTCTGGAAGGAACTGTTTGTTGGACCAGTAAAATGTTATGAATTTTATGTTACAAATCACATTTCTTTTCCAAACATCTGCAGCTGCTGCACCATCAGTATTGTTTCTCTGGTCAATTGCTTGGACGACTTACGGCTTGAACTTTTTTGTATTTCAATTTTCAGTTTTTGAGTTTTGAATTTCACTTTTTGGATAAAATTTAAGAAAAAATGAATTTATTTTCCTTGTTTTCTAAATTTAATTTTTAAAATATATGAAACTGAACAAGTTTTCTTTATTTCAGAAAACTGAAAAAAGCCTTAAAACATCAAATAGAAGAGGCCTTTAGATTTTCTAAATGATAAATTGGTAGAAATGAGTAGTTGAAAGTGGGATAGTAGTTATGGGTCCTACGAAGTGTGTCGGTAAGAAGTTTTGACAACTTAAATTATAATTCAATGTTTCCAAGAACATGCTCTTCGTCAATACATTGAGAATTGAGATTAAGCATCAAACTCGTCCTTTGATGGTAACCATTTTACTTATATAAATTTTACATATTTATTCTGGAGAATCTTCTCGGGTTCTTATGAAACAAAACCTTAATTCAATTGGTATGCATTTGAAGGCATACTGATTTCTTGGGCATTATAGAGAGTACCAGTGTTTTAATAGAACCTCATAGGGAGTGAAAGATTCCCATCATATTTGTATATTGTATTATTTTTCAGGGCCTAGTGATGCCTTGTTTCATAACAAATCCGTTTCTCTTTGAGGTTACCCAAAATTCAAATTTTGAGAATTCAACAGATACATGTTGCATTTTTTTCATAGGTAAATAGTGCTACATATTTTAGTCAGCTAGGTTTTTCAATATATATTCTAAAAGGAAAAATAAAAGGATATTTTCCAAGGCAAGTTGAATTTCTCTTAATTTCTTTTACTCTATTTGCAACTGATAAAATTTTAAATTATAAGGAAGCACGGGTACAAACCTATGTGATCACAAGAAATGATGATAGTGCCATAATTATTATAACCACAGACTTTAGATAGATGCTAAATAAAACATTGAGATTAGCTGATAATTTACAATTCTCAGGTTTCATCTTCAACAGTTTTAACACTATTTCTCTGTTGAGACCATGTTAAAGGCCCCTAGTCTGATATCATATGTTACCATAAAGATTTTACTGTGAAAACCCTGCAATTTTTTTGAACGTAAATACAGGGAGGTGAACCTTTCTTCAGGAGAGTCTTGGAGGCAATGGAGATGGTTTATTTGAATAGGAACCCCACAGCTAAAGCTATCTTGGAGCTAGTTCGTTCAGTAGATGATGACCGTATATCTTATGATCATTTTGCATTTAGGACATTTGGGGTAAGCTTTTTCATTTTCTTTTATTAATATAAAGGATTTCGTTTCCACTAAATTCTTTTCCCACATCAATCAGAAGGGTTGATAAACTTATATGAATATACTCCCCTGGATTTGATATTCTATACTTTGAGCGTGTAAGTTTTACTCTCTGCCGTGAAGTTTTGTGATGGATAATTATCATTGTTATTTTTTGTAACCTTAGGTAAATGGTCATGGAATTGATTCTATAGCCAAGTTTTTCATGGATTTTGGTTATGTCCAACGAGAGGAGTTGAGATTTCCCGCAAAGAAACTAAAAGCTTTTTGGTTTTCACCATCCAGCGTACCACATTCTGAAGCTGGCACTGGTGTCCTTGGGCCATTGCCAAGGATATTTATATCGGAACTTCTTGTGGATCAAATAAGCCCAGAAGCTCAGGTTTGTTACACAGAATCATTATTATTTTCTAAATATGAAGTTCACTTAAGAACTCCAGCATAGAGAAACTAGAATAGCTGAATAAGAAATAGAAAATTCAGTTTTTTAGGCCCGTTATGTTGTTGGTTGTGTTTTAAAGAATAAATGAAATGAGGGAATCGATTGATGGAGAAGTGGGTAATAGTTGTGGGTCCTGCGTGTAGCTAAGAAACAGAGCGGCCAATTTGTGCTTTGAAAAAGAAACGGCAACATTTAGTTTCATGTGGATTAATTATATTTGACGATGGTGTTTTTTTTTTCTATCTAATAATTCATGTTCGAAAGACTAGTGTGTTTGAACTATATTTTATGACATAAATTTATAATCGTGAAAATAGGTTTCACTTTGTTTCAGTAGTAAAAATCAGACTACATGACATTATTAAATAGTAAATGGTCCTCAAAGGGAGAAGTCAATCAACATCTGTTGAAGAATATAGACTCTGTGAAAAACTTCATTTCTATAAACAGAGTCGAAAACCTCGTAAAACCAAGCATCAGCTTTGGCTTTGTGGCATATCCTGATTTATGCCCTCTTTCTAAGTCTTCTTTTCCTCGTTGGCTTTAGGGGCATTTGGTTTTCCTTTTCAGCCATTTCTTTAGGTTGTTTTTCATGCTTTGTTTCTCAAATGCAGAAAATAATTAAAAAATATACTGAACTATCCTGGAATGGAAATAATCACTCGGCCTTGGCGAGCTCACTAGGATCTTTGACATGGGAGAAACCCTCTTTTGCCGAATTTCAGCAGTTGGCTAGGTACACAACGTCTTTTCATCTGAATTTGCTCAGCTTCCTTAAGAAAAATATCAGTATTATTTGGACTGGCAATATTTAGATTTTGAACTTGTTATTAATTTATCGGATATGGGTTAATTGTGCTTCTATGAAATGATGTTTCTCACTCGTGCTGGGTAGAAATATGGACCCAACTTTCAGTTGGTTTAGATTTTTGTTTGTCATTATTATGATACAAACGAATGTCTTTTGTATTTATTGGATAATTTTTGAATTTCAGGGAAAGTGAATATGCTGCATGGACTCTTGTCAATGGATATGCATTAAATCATGTAACCATATCCACCCACAGGCTGAAATCTCATCTACGAAAGATTGGAACTCTGAATCAGTTCATTGAGGAGAATGGCTTTAAGCTAAACTTTGAAGGGGGTGTTCTAAAGGGTCAGTTATAAGATGCTTTTTATGACCACATATTCAGTTTAGTTCTTTTCAGGGGAGCAAACGTTTGTGCCAGTTCTAGATGAGTTCTTCTTTGACTTTTGGCTTAAGCAATTTGTCGTTAAGCAATGTATCTCTTTTGCCCTGCTCTTCTCTAAATATGTGCAGGCAGTATTTTGTATGGTTAATTTTTTCAAAAGCTGCGCATATCACTTACAGCTTTTGTTTCTTTTCCTTACAGTGAGCCCTGATGGTCTCTTGTTGCAGAGTTCAACAGTAGCAGATTCAACATCATTTGAGTTTTCTGATGGAGTCATAGATTCTGTTCCATGTTCTTACATTGAGTTTGCGGAGCGCCTTGTGCTGCCTGAATTCAAGAATTTACCTGAGATTGAGGTTTGAAACCTAAAACTGAATTTTATCCCTCCCTATATAGTTTGATCTTTCTAAAAGCAGACAAAGATATCTATATGCTGCTACAAAATGATAACATGTGGTAACTAAAACTGAATTTTGTCCCTCCCTATATAATTTGATCTTTCTAAGAGCAGACAAAGATACCTATATGCTGCTACGAAATGATAATATGTGGTAACATCTCCTGTTCACATCTTATGACAATACTAGGAATGTTTCACATAATCTTTTCTTTTAGAAAGCAAACCAGACTATTTATATGTTATAAAATGTTCCCTTCTGCATTCTGCGAAGAGAACCAAACTCAGAGCTTGTGAGAATTATCTGTGGTCGAAATGCATATGATCTTGTCTTGAGTTATCTGTGCCTGACTTCTGGTTTGTTAACCCTTTTGCCTCAATTTCCTAGATTAAGGAGTTCCATAGGCGAGATGGGTTCGAGGTTGGAAATGCTGATAAGATCTTCGAAAGCACGTCCAAGGATCAGCTTACCCGGAAAGTTGTATGAGAAAGCTGATGCCAAGCACCCGAGAGAAATGAAAAATGACCCTCTGTCGTCCCATAAACAACACCTAAGCTCTGCACGGAATGCCATTGCATGTAGTTGGAAGTAAATGTTGCTTCCAGCTGATTGTGTGTGGTTTAATTATTGTCTATATAAACTGCTAATGTAAACATGAAAAGTGAAAACAAGAGGTTTCTTATTATCTACTCTGTTTGCTCAATGCTTCTGAGCACAGCTAAAATTGCTAGGATCCTCTGTAAAGACCAAAAACTTGTGTCAATAAGGTATCAATAAATAAAACCCCAGATGTTCCCTGATCTGAGTTTCTTTTGGATGCCAATTCCTATTTACCTTTTTCCAGTAGTAGGCAATGGAGAGCAACCAGTAATCCAGAAACTGACCTGCTTAATTTGTGCTGCATTTTATCTGTGAACCCAAAAGCTCAATGTAAGGTCCTATTGCTGTATTCTGGATGTAGAAAATCTACGACCATTGGGTTCTTTCTCGTTTTCGCAAAGATCGGTTTTTGAGTGTGATTTTTCAGCAAGCTTCAACTGAGGGTATCGATCAAAAGGCCATAAACAAGTGAACCAAATAGGTTTTGTTATACATATATTGCATTTGCATGTAGTTTTAGTTTTTTCCCCCTATTCTTTCTTTCTTTTTCTCTTAGCAGCCGCATGTTTTTTAGTTCTTAGATATGCTAAAATTGCCTGTAGGTTTTCTTTCTTTATATATTTGTATATATGGGAACACAATGCACAAATAGTATAGAAATACCTCACTCTATCTAAAAAATCATAGTAATTTTGTTAAACGTAAAATGATAACTATAGTGTCACTATACCGTGTGCGAGTGACGTATTACAGTAACAGAAAGTACAATATCATCGCAACGTAAATAATTGTGGTACCGTATTTTTTGTGTTTCATACTCTAATTTTAAATCCCATATCGCGAACACATCACCTGTAATTAGTTCTTGTTGGTACTGGGAAGTGATTCAAACCAGACGAATCATCCTATTCCTTCCTGGATGTACTTACGCTTATTTTTCTGTGAATTAATGAGTACTAATAAGAGCATTTTATGTATCACAGAGAAATCCAACATGCATAGACATCTATTCCATGAACTTCAGTTTATGTTACATTCTCCTCCCCTTCACTCTCTTTAGATTCAGAAAGAGAGTGATACGAGTATTGTTTGTGCATTAACTTGAGGACAGCGAGCAGACCGACAGATATAATCCAAATATGGGCTATCAAACAAAAAATGGTTGACCAACTTGGAAAAGAAAAATTTCGCAATCCAATTCTATTGTTTACCATCTGGCTTCGGTGAATTATTTGCAGACTGATTGTGTGGAGAAACATATGAACCATTTGGTATTGAGAGGGTTCTTGGATGCTGTTGTCCATTTCTCATGAATGATCCCCGAGTCCGAAGTCCGTTTTTGGGATTTGTGCTGGACGCTACACGTTCGGCTTGCATGGTCTGAAAGTAGTATGAAGTGCTAGCCATGTCCTTGAGGTTCGGCAAAGGCTTCAAGGCACTAACGACTTCACTCATCAGGGGCCTGGCTTTCGGATCCCGGCTGACACAACGAGCTGCCAATTCTGCAGCCTTTTGAGAACCTTTTATGGAAAAATGACCTTCCAGTCGGGGATCTATCAAACGGTAGAAACGTTTTCTGTCAATAAGATGAGGCCTGGCCCACTCAACAAGGTTTTGTTCTCCGTGAGGTCGATTCTTGTCCATTGATCTTCTACCCGTGATCATTTCAAGAAGAACAACACCGAAGCTATAGACATCACTCTTTGAAGAAAGATGCCCTACGATACAAAAGAAAATAGGATTCAATCAGAGTAGAAGTGGGATATTATGGAAAAGTACCAGAGACAGTACCAGTAATATCTTTAACGGCAAGCAGCAAAACCGCTACAGAAATAACACGAGATTGTGTACTTCTTTAGGATTGATGAATAATTTGTTCTTATTACAATTTTAAACACGACCTGCAGCAAGCAGAACTACCACCCTCTTTTTATCCATAGCTCTACAGGTCTCGTTGGAGACAAACCCTCTACTTATTTCTGCCAAATTATAATTTCTCCCAAACAAGTACTACAGGCTAATTATAATTTCTCCCAGACAAGTACTAGAAGGACAGGGACGGGAACAAGAAAAATATATTTTGTAATGTTTACCTGTCATGACATATTCTGGGGCTGCATATCCGTAAGTCCCCATTACACGCGTGGAAACATGAGTTTTTCCTTGATCCGGAGCATCTTTAGCAAGTCCAAAATCGGAAAGTTTGGCATTATACTCCTGGGAGAAGGAAAGTTCAGAGATTAAGCCCATATGAACGAAGTAATTTAGCATTTTACAAAATTATGATTCGCCAGGTGTTCAGAACTTACTGCATCTAATAGGATGTTGGAAGTCTTAAAATCACGATATATCACCAGCTTTTCTGCTTCCTCGTGAAGAAAAGTGAGACCCTTGGCAGCACCTAGAGCAATCTTCATCCTGATAGACCACGGAAGAGGAAGAGACCCTACAATAACAGCCATTGTGATAGCTTAAGCATTGCAACCATTAGGAGAACATCCAGGATAGTTGAATAGAATCCTGAATAGTCTTTGTGGAAATCACAATTTATGCCACGAATGTGCAGACCGTAGATGTACTCAGACATCTTGCATGCTGATAAGATAAACGTATCATGCTAAATAGTATTACAAAAGGGGAAAGCTAAAATCTTGTTTCTTGTATTATCTAGTCATGTCAATTGCTAGTACGATTAAGTTCCCCCATGCATTTCCAATGTGAAAGGGGGAAAAGGTAAAGGGGAAATTTTTTACCTTTTTCCTTCTTTTTCTTTTCCTTTTTTTTTTTTTTTTTTGGGAGGGGGGGGGAGGGGGGTTGGGGGGTTTGTGAGCTCAAATTTGTCCACCCCATGCCCCAATTTGGGTCTTTTCATCCCCCAAAAAAAAGCTTTTGGCCCCTACATTGTATGGCTTCGTAGGGGACATTGGAGATGCTCTGAAAAGAAAATCAGGACATTGATCTAGAATGCACAGTCAAGTAACTTGAATACAAGTAGAGAAAAAAGCTCGGGGTAATGCATCAGAAATTGCATATAAGGAACCACCCAATAGCTCCGATATGTCAATGCAAACTACACTGGGAAAAGGTTAATTACATACTTCTAAATAGATGGTTCTCCAAGCTTCCTCTTGGCATGAACTCATAAACAAGCAGCCTCTGATCATCTTCAATACAGTAACCAATTAATTTAACCAAGTTAGGATGAACAAGATCACCGAGATAATTAACTTCAGCCTGCCAAATACAACTGGAATTAGAACAATCCAATAAAATGGGGCAAATAAATTCAAAACCACTTCAAGAAATGTAAACTGAGAAATCATCAAACCAGCCATTCTTTATGGCCCTGAAGCCCATCATGATTTAGGGTCTTGACAGCAACCGTAAGTCCCGTCCCAGGCTTCACTGGTGCTGTTCCATTTTCTTCAATCCAACCCTTAAATACACAACCAAACCCTCCTTCACCAAGAAGAGATTCTGGCCTAAAATTTCTGGTGGCTAACTTAAGGTCGTTAAATGTGAATTTTCGAAGATGAGAATAAGCTTTAAGCTCCTCTTCAAGTTTGGAGCTTGAAGCATTACTTTCTGTGTTGCTCGTACTGGTGGAAGGGATAACTGGGACAACTGGTTGACCTCTGCTAGTATCAGTTGTATATTTACTTTCTGCTCAAAATGCACAATGAACTTTAATAGAAGAAAAGGATACAGTCAGGACAAAAAAGCATAAAAGGCATTGGCTGATGCAGTACGACGTTAGTATCACAGCATGCATGAAACTGAATCTATGTCAAATATTTAACATTTAACAATAATGCCGACCAAAAGGAAAGGAATACAAAGGCCGTATAGTTAAATCCTTCCCCTTCCAGAGATCTGCTTAAATCACAAAATAACCATCTGATCCACCCTTAAATCAGTACATGTGGACTAGCTGCATTCAGTGAATCATTAGTTTGTTTAAATAGCAATTTACATAATAGCATTTATTCAATTTCAGTGCACCTCTTAGTTTTGGACCCATTTCACTGCCGATCATTGGCATCTTCACTGAACATGGTCAAACATGAAGAGTGTCCTTATTTAGCCACAACTTCGAAAACACATTGAGCTATTTCATTAGAAGAGGCAAATAATACCAATAAAGCTTCCATCCCAAAAAGGAAGTTAACAGAAATAAATGTCAGGTATTTGTTTAAGAATCTGAAATTTAGGAATTAACTTCAGTTCAGCAAATCATATACAGGATTATAACGAACCACTTACAGATAGGTCAATCAAACACAATCCCATCAAAAAAGATCAAAATTATAAAGGTCATATCAAATTCAACATAAAAAATAAAAAGACTAGACATCAAGAACTCTGATTGAATATAATTTGGCAAAAGACACAACGAAAATTAAAATAACAAATTACCTAGAGTGCTAATGCCACTGGTTGAGCTATCAACTTTTGATCTGGAAGAGATACAGCTACCAAAATATCTCAACTTAACCCAACAGCCAGTCTCCTCCACAGCATCTTCATTCTTTTTGTTACTGCCCTTTGATTTCCCTACATCCCAACTCCCCACCTCCAAGCCATCGCTGCCTTCTCCCATGTTGCACATCAACCTTCAACTGTCTCTCCGCCTCCGCCACCGCCCACCGCCAGAATAGAATCAAGGGGGAAGAAAAGGCCAACAGCCAAAGGCCCTTAACTAAGCAGTCTCTCCACTCAGAGTTACTGAATCCAAATAGCCATGGGAATGGGATCACCTAAAACACCTCAAAATCATTTCAGAAAATCAGTCAACAGTTCCAAAAACAAAACCCTTCGCCCGATGTTACGAAAACAGAAACAGCCTAACGAAAACAGAATACTCTTCCTTCTAAAAGGGGGAAAATGATTATTTTTCCCCTCAAAGTCCACAATTTTGAAAAGAAGATCAGACCCTGTTCAATATATCAGCTAAACACCACCGTTCCGCTATATCCACTATTAAGACGACCCAAGTCCTTAAGAATTCGAAGATTTTTTCCTACTCCAAGGAACCTCTTCTTTTCCCCAAAAAAAAAAAAAAAAAAAAAAAAAGAAATGTCAAATATTTGACGAAACAGCCCAGACCCAGTTGAAAAGATGAGCTGAAGATTACATCAAGGCAGAATAGAACAGCTCAACGATTACAGATCACGTGCTTGATCTACAAAGCAGATAACTTTGCCCCTTTCGCTTCCAACAACAAAAGATTAAAGAATCAGATAATCTCAGTTCCAAAAGTAACACCATAAACATGACATCCCCACCGCCCCAAAAATGCCTGATATCGAAATCTCAATTATGCTTGACCAGTTCCGTGTTTAATCATCAGCAATATTTTATTTTACTTATATAAAATTGTATGAAAAAAAAATTAGAGAAAAAGTCTTACATAATAGATATGTGGCTAAAATAGAGAACATTTCTTCTATTTTAAAAGAGTTACACCATACAAACAAACACACGTACAAAAAATTTAACAAAATCGACACATTATATAATCTTGTTTTTAACACATTATATCACTTTTATATCAACACTTATCACATAACTCACATGTCAATTTTGTCTCTTTTTTTTGTCTCTCCTTTTGTCCAACTAGAATTTTCTAAAAAATACCGAATTAAAATAGTTCAGACAAATAAGAAAATGATAGATGCATGAATTCTATTGCATTGAAAATAAGATGGGCAATTCTAAGAGGACATGAAAATGAGACATTATTAGGTGACATTCTCATGTGACACACATTTATTGAGTGATAATTACATAACTACTTTTTCATCATCTAATACAAGTGTGCCACATAAGAATGTCTGTCTCATTTTCATGTCCCTAAAATTTTTCAAATAAGATTCTTTAATCTGTCAGTTTTATTAAATTTAGTAATATATTATTTGGTAACTCATTATTAATTTATTATTGTTATTTTTAATAAAACCAAAGTGCTACCAGGCAAGTGGAAAAAATTCTGGTACTCTAGGAGTACTGAGCAATCCTGACCAATTAAGAACTCACATGTAAGATTTAGGACTCAAATTAAATAATAAATTGGGTAATACTTTTAAATCTATATGCAGATTTTTAACTAATGAAGAGTATCGAGTTTAGTATTACTAGAGTATACGTTCAAAGTGTCAAAATGGCCATCAAGCATGTTGCGCACTAGATAGCGCTGTTCCAAAAAATGAGATTGACTATCAATTAAGGAACAGTAATGGCTCTAGAATTAATAGTATAAAGCGAGTTAAACTAAAATCAGATCGGTTTTAACTATTAAACAATTTAAAAACTAAATTTTGAACATAATTTTAAAAAAAAAAATCATTTTTTTATTTTTTCCCCAAATTTTACCGAGTTGAACCAGTTTTTTCCAATTTCCGGGTCCAATTTTCAAATAGTTAGCTTTTTCAATCGACTGGGCTGATTTCTGATTAATTCCCGATTTTTCCAATTAAACTAGTCAGACCACCCGTCAGACATACACTTTGCAAGTGATAATTGAATAACCCATGTGTTGGGACAACTTACGTGTAATTGTGTGAATTGTCCAATTATTACCAGCCAAATATGCATATAAAGAAGTAATCCTATCAGACGTCCGGCGGGTAATCAAAACTTCATTACTTTGATTATCTAAACACAATAGATTAGTGGTATACTCCTTATATAATTGTGCTAATGTAAGGATGCAAACGTGAGGATACGCGGCTCATAGACTTGCTCCGGTAGTTGGTTCTCTGTCGACTCTATAGAATAGAATGTTTATCCCCAAATTTTTATTTCCAATGTAATTGTAATAACACTATCAATGAATAAAATCTCTTCTTTAAAAAAAATGTAAGGACAAATGGCCAAAAAGATTGAGCAACGATCGGACTGAAGAATAACAAGTGTCCTTTAAAAATTTAACGTTTGAGCTTGGAACTAGTTAGACATCTCGCCTCGCCATGCCATGCCATGAATCATACTATGTATATGTTCTTTACCGCTTTATCCCTAAAGCTTGATTAGGGCTATTTAAACTTTGAGTAAAATAATGCCATGACGTGGCATTAAATTATAAGTGAAACAAAATGTATCATTAAATGATGTTGAATAAATTAACCCATTTATTTACATAGGAAATGATATAAAATCAAATATTTAGTGTCATAAATGGTGTTAGACGCATGTGTTACATGCATATAGGCACACAACATTAGTTTCACAGGCCAACATGGACTGCCACCAACTAATGTGATATGTCTAGATATACGTTACATATATATCTGACCTTATTTACAACGTTTGATTTTATATCATTTTGCACGTTTTTATGGTGTCAGAGCATGCTATTCATTAAACAATGTATTACCACTGAAAGATTTTTACTGTAGATTCCAGTTCTGCTACTTTGAGGAATGAGGTACATATGTCCTCTCTCCTTTTTAGCTTTCTGTTACTTACACACACACACACACATATATATATATATATATCTCCTCTCTTTAACTTAGAGGTGTGACCACAGTAAATTTCATCGTATTTGCAAGAAAAACCTCTCTCCAATAATGCAACTCCCCTGCCAACAACACGAGAAGTGAGCTGTTTCACAAAGTGATATAAAGATGAAAATGTGATCTGTTTCATAAACCAATTACTCATTACTCGAGTGGTCATCTAACGTCATATGTCTTGTGGCATTATCATTTATAGATTTTCTTGTGTCCGTTGAAGAAACCCTGTGTACAGATTGAATCACGTAAAATTTGATGTCAGATGAATATCAGTGTAGGTACATGTGAGGAAATTTGAAGGAGAATTAGGAGTGGCTATATAACGCATGACTGGAGCACTAGTGATTTCACCAGATTCTTCTGCGGGGGAAATATCCTTTCCACAATAAAATATAAAATAATTTATTAGATTATTATCTTTGAAAACTAATCATATGCAAATTCTTAAGATTGTTATTTCCCCATGATAGACTGTATTCCATCCATTGCACAAAGGTCAGAACCACAGTTGTACTTTTACCTAACCAACTTATAAATTGGGATCTTGAAGAAGCGAGCTAATTTGATTGTGTTCACATTTGCATCCAACCATATTCCAATAATTTAATCCTAAGGTTCTTAGAAGTTAGAACCCACAAACACACAACCCCACCCCATAGAGCATTTCACCCAACGAGGTATCGTGTGCTCGCTAGCTATTCTGGAGGAGAACTTCAACTCACTTCTACAAATTGGTTACTCACTCAAACTGATAACCTTATTCTGCAAACTATACTCAAGTGGGTTTTAGGATTGGGTTTCTGTTCCAAACCATGAATTGATCAAAAAACTTTTTTATGTGCGTAACTTTGTGAGAGATACAGGGACTATCGACTTCTTGACCACTCATTCCCTTCCGTGACTTCTGTTCTAAGACAAGATCACCAACACAACAGATGCTAAATGCTCACCGTAGCTATAGGAGCTAACTTAGTATATGAGTTGAGCCAAACTTCCATTCTCATCACCTCACTCACTCAACCAATGCTTAAACAGAATCCAGGTGATTATAAGTTCACATTCGTGAGCAAAGGCATTCTCAAAAATTTAAAAAGACAAGCTACCTTGACAAAGCAGCTTCTTCACATCCAAGATTCAATGGGGAAAGCTGCAAACCAATTGTCTCAACTTAAAAGGAACAAGTATTCAGGCAAAACTAACAGTACCACCAAATTACTGGTGTAGGCATATGATAACATAATGTCCTCAGGAAAATCACGATAAGCGTAAGGCTACCAGTTCAACTATGGAGCCAATAATGCAGAAACTAAATGATCATATAGGGGAACAAATCCGCAGATACACATGAGAAGAACAATGAACAAATGACAACATTGAAATGAACATAAATCAGAGAGTCAATAACATCCCATGACCTGCCCATTCATATTTTAGACAAAGTTTTCATGGTAGAGCCTAACTTGCACTAGATCCCCAAGTCTGATATCAATGGGAATATCATCTACAGTAAGGTACAATTATGGCATAGAAAGCTGCAAGACAACCTTATAAAGTAAAGAAAGCAATAGTCTAAACCCAAAGAAACAGCCTGGAGTCACACAGCAATTTAGCTCTCACCAAAACCATGGTGAGATCGAACAATCAAAATGCATGACAAACTGACTCAGAATATACCAGTCGCGATGCTTGAAGTGGCATTTATCTTGAGAGGATGCTCAGGTACATAAGTAAGGCCTGTCACACCCGAAAAAGTACTTCAAATCATTAATTGCTCATTAGTCTTGTTATCAAGATAAAAATATAGAAATTAACAGACAAGCTGCTAAAGACCATCACATAAAAAAGTATATATAGTTGAATTTTTGTAAAAATTTTAGGTATCAAAAAGTTCACCTTAGTTCAGCGTCTTAACAAATAAACATAATCATACAGAACTGCATTTATTTCATTAGGAATTTATTTAAAAAGTAACCTTCATCACTGAAACCACTTGACGACTCATGCAGAACCATAATTAGATGTTCACTAAGCCATCAGTTCTTAGATGTTCACTAAGCCATCAGTTCTATGACACACTTTCTAGCTAAACTAGAAGCAGGAAAAAAGTAGTAAAAAAACAATTACCAACCATATACCTTTCTCTTTAACATTAATTTGTAGAGAATCTAGAGTTATTATTGCATCTGTCAATGGGAGTACTTCAAGTTTGATTGTTGCCATTGATTGAGCGGGGACACATCTGTTGCAAGTGACAGTCAGACAGATGGGTAGTTTAAACTGAAGCAAAGAGGAAAATAATGAAGAGAGATGAATCACCCCAGAGGAACTCTACTCTGCAACCACAAATGTGTACAACCAGGATCACCACTTGGCAGGACATCAGATAGGGGTACAGATTGCTCATTAAAACTAACAGCTTGCAACCTGCCTTGAACATTTTCTCGTTTATCCAGTGGAGCTGGGTTTACTGTATTCACAATGGTCACTTGCCTATCACTTCTAATTCTCCCTGCTAACTCAGAAGAAGCAACAAATTGACCTGAGTGTGGTGCCCGTGAGTTATTTAAAGGCACAACAGAAGGAGGTGAAGTAAATGATGCTGGAGCAAGAACAGTCATTGTGAGATCTTCAGATGTCATATTTGACGCCTGAAGAGTCAAGACCTGAAAATTTGAAGAAAGTAAGATGAATATTCTCCGGCACAGATTCAAAAAAATTGATTTGGCTCAAATTCACATGTGACCTGAACTGGAAGAGGATTCCCATTGGTACCATCAGTTCGTTGAGTCATTTCAGAAGCAACAGAGACCATAAGATCCCTTGAAATTCGAGGTTGCCAGGTTGTTGGCTGCTTGAAAAACAAGTTTGATTCTACAAATATGAGGCAGAATTTAAGTATACCATAATATGGTTCTATCCACCAAGGTATCTAAGAGTCTAAGATGACATCCAATCTAAGTCTTTATACCAGCATAATTGCATCGACATGATACAAGAACGGCGTAATGGTTGACAGGTGAGCCACTGAGACTGGAGAAATGAGGCCAACTTGCCGCTGCACTTCCAGCTGGTAAACTTCTTGATCGTGCACTTGCTGTTGTACTTCCGCCTTTGAGACTCTTCCATGCTGAAGTTGCAAGTTTGAGAATAAAAGAATGTTCTTCACCTCTTCTGCCAATGACACACCACATATCAAGCTGTTAAAATTATGAGAACTCTATTAGATTATTGACCAAGACTCCTACAAATATGAAAGAATGGAACTCACTTATCACACATGATCTTCTTGTTTTAAATTGAACAATGTTATTCATTCATTCCAGGATAGAAGCTTATGATAGAACTTCAATGTAAGAATCTTCAATATTATCAGACATGATCTTATCAGTGATCAGTAAGAATCTTCAGCAGTTATAGATTAAAATCTTCAACCTATCAACATTTTATTGACCTAGAGGTAGGCTTGCAAGTTGTAGAGTGAAATTTTCTGTTTCTACAAGTAACGTGACAAGATCCTCCCAGTTCAATCACCTAACTTGACGCATCTCCTAGCCACTGTAAAGGACCTCACACATTAGATGTGCTTCGTGGTTTGTCTTAACTCTTAACTTACAGAAGTGGAAAACATCAGTAGTTAATTGTTGCAGGTGCATCCAGGAGCAATGCCAAGAATATCTAGGGTTCTGCCAGTACCTTTGACATAAAGTGTTAAAATTATTCACATAACAGACTCCTGATTAACAGAATGTCTATTCTCAAACCTCAAGTTCAACTTTTAGGACAACTGGTACAACTGGAAGTAATATAAACAACACTGCACATCATTTACAGAAGGAGGAAGATATCATTAATTAAGATGTCTTACGAAGACAGAAAAATGCAAGCAGAAAATTGCCAATGCGCTGCAGCCAGTGTCCACCATAGCTACTTTAAAAGAAAAACAAGCATGACAAAATGTTGCTCACATATCAAGTAAGGAATTCCCATAACATCTGCACAAGGCAGTGACCAACATTAAGATAAATTGAGATAAAAACCTGAGCGCTAAATTTGGCAAAGAGTGATCATTCCCAGCGTCAATGCATGCAATGGGCAAACATAATGGTGGACCACCTTGCGATGCCTCTTCAAAGACCATTGCTATAGCATCTACATATATCACAATGTCTGGCGCATATGCAGGGGAAATATTCTGCAAAACCGAGTTCAACAGTGTTTATTCAGAAATGCACAAAAAATGCATATAACTCATGGTCAACCATAATATAGTTTGTTATGTATCGTATTCCACTTGAAACAACAACTAAACTAGCTGAATTTGATAAAGAATGAAGGAAACCACACCTTAATCTGGACACAGAGAAGATCATCTGTGTTACAGTCAGCAGGAAAAGAAAGAATTTCTACAGGTTGAATGATTTCCAGTTTCCTCCTCCACCTTCTTCCAGGTGTAAAAATCCCTTCCAACCCACAACAAACAGAGAATCTTTCCGGTTCCAATGGCACACCTCGAAAAGATAAGAGCCCTTCATTTTCACTTTTTCCATTTTTCACAAACTTTCTAAATGAAAATTGATTCCAATCCTCAGCATCAAAGCTTGGTTTAGCATCGGGAGTTGTAACGGCTGGAGGTGGTGTAGTGTTTGGTGGAAGTGAGGA